>JARXNR010000487.1:0-35069 GCA_036346035.1 Crossoptilon crossoptilon
GGGACTGCTCACAGCCCCGTCCTGCCTGGGAGCACGGGCAGCTGTGTGGCAGTGGGGGCAGCATCTCAGCGGGATGGCAGCAGGGCTGGGGGGGTGGCAGCAGGGCTGGGGCGGCAGTGGGGTGTTTCTCACCGTCCCCGTTCACATCGATTTTGTTGAAGACGCGGTTGGTGAACTCCTCTGCGCTCGTCTCGTGGTCGCCACCATTGATGGCACGGATGGCCTGGAAGAGGAGAGCGGGATAGGAAAACACTGCGGGAATCCTCAGCCCTGACAGCTGGTCCTGAGGGGAATGAGGGTCTGGAGTGTGGAAGGAGCGGGTCGGAACAGAGCTGCCCTGCTTTGGTTGGGTGGAATGGAAGCACTGCTGACATAGGGCAGAATTGGGATCCTGGGTGAAACTGCCCCGAGTTTGGTCACCTGTGTGTGGGGCAGAGGGGGGGTGGAAACCAACATCTGTGCTGCTTCTGTGCTGAGCATCGCTGTGTCCTGAGAGCTGCTGGGTAAATAGAGGTGTCCCTCTGCAGCACAGCGACCAGCCCAGCCAAGGGCAGGTTGTCCTCAGATGGCAAGAAATACTGTTAACCTACTAAAAAGAACAAACACGTGTTTGGTCTGCAGCCCAACTTTCTGCAACCTGGAAATAAATCCCCGAGGGCCCCGTTCTGTGTTAATCTCTAACTGCTTTGAAACAGGTCTTCAACTTTTATATATTCTGGTATATTGATTTTGAAAAATCACTAAGATTTGTACAACAGATGCTTTTAGAGTGCTCATGATGATGCCTTTGGGCTAATGGAAAATTAATAGTCGGGCAACTTTGGATGCCAGATAGAACTGGGGGCATTATTACTTACTGACCCTCGAGAAACAACAACCTGCAGAAAAAAGAGAGAAAGAACATGGTGGTGGTGAATGCGACAGGCAGTGCCAGCAGGGCGTCCCCTGCTTCAAGGTGCACTTTTCCTCTCTCACCCACCACAGATTCTCTCTTGCTTTTATTCTTCTCAGGGTCCGAAGGGTATTTTCCATTTGTACACTGCATGCGCGTGGCCAGTGCGTGATACAGAGGCCAAATGGAACACCTGCTTGCAGAATGAACTATCCAGGTTAACTCTCTTAGCGTGTGCCTTTGTCTCAGGTGCTGCATGATCATATTTTAAATTCCTGAATAGTGGGATGAAAGAGAGTTAATCATTCTATAATACAGGGTCAGCCCTTTGCTTGGGATTCCTTTCCAGGTTTTGTCTTAGCGCTCCCAATACATTAAAATAGCTATCTCTGTAGATTTCAGCATTGGTAACATTAAATCCTGTTAATTCACATTCAATCTATTGCTAAAAAAATAAAAAAAACCCACACAACAACCATTACTACTGCTGCTGTTTGCAGCACAACAAGTTACAACGCAAAACCAAATAAGAAGCAGCACACAATCCCAATCATTATGAGTTCATGGTCGTTTCAAGGCTGGTTTCAGTCTTTCTCGTCGTTTCACATCCTGACACCGTTCTTTTCGTGGGTTCCGTGAGCTGCAATGGCAGTACGCACAACCATTCCCCCTTTTCCTTTTGCACAAGCAAGACAGTAGTGGACATTTTGTTAAGTGAGCATCTTGCAATACGGATAACTATACTAATAGCTGTAATGCCTATTCCCAGCAGCAGCCCCTGGTATAAGGACAGCTAATGCTACCCCAGCGCTACGTTTAGAGCGGATGTCACGCATGTCCTGGAAAGTGAGATAAAATACAGTGAATTTACCAATGTAACATGGGCCCCCAAAGGCATTTCCTGGTATTTCCAAACATAAAACACATTTTCTTCCATCCCTTAGATGTGCTACCGATCTTTGGAGTTCCAAGAAGATTTAACTCCTGTGAGTCCCAGGGTATGGTGGTATTGAGACTCCTGAGAAGCTTGAATTGTTAATCACCTGGAGTATCCAATACATTGCAACTGCCCGTGGAGGAAGCAGAAAAGTCAGAATCGTTGAGAAACAGCATCCCTATAAAACAGGTTTGGAAGGGATCAGTGGCAGAAGCAAGCGCTAAGCAGAAGTAAGCGCTAAGCAGAAGTCGGTCCGGCCTGTTGATTTACCCAGGTGACCCACATATTTTGGCACGAGTTGAGTTGGTGTGGCTCAGGCAGTGCTTCTGCACCAAGGGCGAACACTGCGAGCAGGAATCCAAGCAGGGCCATCATCTGTGGAAAGACAAAAATAACCTCTTCCTACAAGTATGACAGTACTTGGGCCCTTCCAATCTCCGGTCAGCGGATCTTTGTAAGACACTTCTGCAGTCTCAGTGCTCTCATACCAGTGCCTGAATGATGCACGGTTGTAGCAGGTACCGATGAGCCTCCTTGTACAAAAAGGAAGTTAAGGGAGAAAGGAGCGCTCCTGAGGCGGTCTGGCACATCACGTACATCGCTCATTCGCTTCAGTTGTGTTTTAGCGTAGCTGTGCGCTCTATAATAGCCTGACCTGTAGGAGCATGTGGGATCCCGAACTTATGTTGAACTCCCCACTTGTGCAAAAAAGACTGCACTGACTGCGACTTATAGGCTGGCTCATTATCCGAAACGAGCTCTCCAGAGTTCCGTCAGGCGGCGCTGCCAGATGGGGCGGTAGAGGAAAAGGCACCATCGGCAGGTCAGGACCCGCAGAAGGCACTTGCTGAGAGCCTCGGTCAGGCCCCATGTCCCTTTTTTGCCACATACAGGTTTCCAGATTACATAATCGCTCTGTTAATATTTTAGCCTTGCAATCCAGTTTTTCCAACCCCTCACCCCCGTCGACGCTCTCTGATTCCGCAGGAGGCTGCTCCCGGCAGTGTCCATCAGGGTGATGTCAGATACAGCCCCTTTTTCCTGCTGCAGTACTGCAGACGACTCAGTAGCAGTGTCATTTGAAAGACCAGCAGCTGCAGCCCCTACCGATGCTTTTTGACCCGCCGAGGAACACACAGGGCGTGCGATACCCCGAGCAGGCACGTCAAACTCCGAATTAGTTGTTGTACCGGCCAGTGCCTGCATAGCTTTCAAAGAGTTAATAATGGACTTCCACAAGGGGTCGAGGGGCCACAATGGTTTTTCTTCCTTTCCACCATTAATGACTGATTCCCACATGCAGTCCCCAATATCGCACCATTCGTCGACGCTGAACATCAGCGCCACTCCTGACAAATGTCCCTTCTTCCGAGCCCAGTGCACCAGGGTCTCGGCCATGCCTTTAGAAGATGACTGCTCCCCTCTCTTAGAGAGAATATGTAACGACAGTTTCTCCACAGCTTTCCACTCCATCGTGGATACAGAGGGCGGGTTGCGACCCCGCTTCCAGCTAACCGCAGCACTTACGTCGGCGCCTAACCCAGCTACCGCAACACGGTGCCAAGCTCTGTCGCGACCGTCCTGCCGTTGTCCGCTTCCCCGAATCGTCCCACGAAGGGTCCCTGCTTTCCTAAAAAGCGCAATAGTAATTTTAGGGCTACCTCTCTTTCCATGGTGCGCTGTAACTCCGCATCTCACCGCGCCAGTGCCCAATAAGGAGTCGTAAAACTGGAGCTCCAACTCTTCTGCCCTCCGGACCCGTGCAGACCCCTTTTGGTCGGTCTAGGCGATCTCGCCCCCCAGTCCCAGTGGTACTGGTGCTCTTTGTCTGTCCGCGCGACTCCAGGCACACCGACGAGTCCCTGTTCGGGTGCCACTTGCCGCGGATTCCATCAGGGAACGGTGTCCAGCGCGCGGGAAAGCATGACAGACTCAATATGAGTGATCAAAGCTTCGTTTATTGTGCTAGGAATCAGGGCTTTTATAAATCAAGGAGCACACACGGCATCTTTTGATTGGTTACAGAGCTTGTTAACTTGCTCCTAACTGGTCTGTACATGGCATTGCTACATCAGCTCGCCACATCTGGACACAGGGGTGTGCGCGCATTCCTACCTACTAGCTCTGTCTTTTCTGCACATACTGGTTCCTCCTTCTCTGCTTACTTCCAGCATCAAGGCCGCCCTGGCCTTCACTGACATTCTGACTCGTCCAATGAATCATGGCCTCCTTGCTCTTTCAACCATTCCTCAACACACCACAGCGACCCGAAGGCTCTCGCGCCCCCCATTAACCCCTTCCTGCCCACGGGAATTCGGGGCGCCTTGGGGACCATTTTCGGGTCACTTCGGGATGGCGTTGTGCCACTCGGGCCATTTCGGGGATGTCCGCGGGTGTTGGGGCCGTTTCTGGGTGTTGGGCTGTGTTGGTGCAGTCTGTAGGTTGTGCTGGGCTCTAAGTACTGCTTTGGGTGCTTTGGGTTCAGGGCTCAGGGGCTGAGCCATGGCCGTTTGGGAGCGGTTCTCAGGAGCATTTTGGGGTCATATTGGGGTCATTTCGGGATGCTTTGGGTGCCATTTGGACCATTTGAGGGCCGTTAAGGCCCATGCTGGGCTGTGTTGGTGTCGTTTTGGGGTTGAGTTGGGGATAATTTGAGGGTATTTGGAAGGCAATTGAGTCTATTTTGAAGCCAACCAGCGTGCTGTGACCTTCAAGGACCCTTCGAGGACCCTCCCTTTAAGTCACAGTGCTATTAAACATCTTCCCTGAGAGATAACGAGCAGCAGAGCTGTGTGGTTCCATGCAGGAAGAGCTGCAGCACTGCTGAAAAGAGGCAGATTCCAGCACACAGCCATGGTATGGCAGTGCCCAGCAGCACTGGCACGAGCTGGCTGGGCTGGGATCTGTCACTGTGGATTTGTCCTATTCCTCCAGAGGACGAAGCTGTCGGTTCTGCTGCACACCCAGAACTTCTCAGTGTGGCAGAGGGCTGAGCTGATCCTGTCCCCATTCAGGTACGCACATCGGCCTCCTCCTCGCAGCTGGAACCTGAGCACAGGAGGGAGCAGAATGGGAAAGCCAATCCCAGCCCATCCCAAACAGACCCTGTCCGAGATCCCAGCCAGACAGATGGACGCACACACTGACCAGTTGGTGAAGGCGCTGCCGTCGGCCCACGTCCAGTGCTCGTCCCCTTCTGCCCTGTGCAGCCCAAGCCAACAGTTTGCCGGGCCCCAGTACCGCAACATGAATTGCTGTGAACAAACCCAGGTGTGATTGGAGCCGTTGGAGCACTTTTCCCCCCTCAAGCCCCCATCTCAGGTCCCACCTCGCTGCAAGGCATCTCCTCGTGGCTGTGGCACGGGGCCAATTGGGGGCACCGCCAGCAGCTGGTGCGGCCCCACAAGTGTGGGTTTCCCACCCCCGTCTTGGCACTGCGGCTCACGCCCCGCTCTCACCATCTCCTCCTCCGTGTCCACGGTGGCCAGGGAAGCTCCGAGGCGCTGGCAGTGCTCCCTGCTGCTGTTCCAGTCACTCTCTGTGTCCGAGAAATAAAAGCATTTCCCTTGGAAGCCGAGCCAGGCGTTGGGGCAGACGTGGGAGAAGTGTGGGCGAGGTGAGCACGACGGATGCCGGAGCACTGAGAGGGAGAGAGGTGGGCAAGTGAGAGGCAAAGAAGGTTCCCCTGCAGCAGATGTGGGCTTGGGATGCACGGCCACGGGGCAATGGCCTCGCAGCGGTTGCAGAGGTTGGGAAGGTGGAGCAGAAGGTGGTTTGGGGCACCACATGGGTGCCCCAGGAGGTGGGATGGGGGCTGTGCTGGGGGAGCAGCTCAGGGCGCTGGGAAACCCCATCATCCCCTGTCCTACACCCAGAATAGAGGTTCCATCCCCGTGGGGTGCGGGTGGCACTCACCTATCACGGCCACCAGCACCGAAACAAGGATCCATGGCACTGCACACACAGCCATGCAAAGCACACGGCGCCTTTTCTTCCTCAGCTCTTTGCATTTGGAGCCTGGTCAGACAGAGAGCAGTTCATGGAGTCACAGAATCACCATGGTTGGAAAAGACCTCATAGGATCATATCACTGAACCACTGGATGGTTTGGGCTGGAAGGGATCTCCAGGATCATGAAGCACCAACCCCCCCGTCACATGCAGGGCCACCAACGTCCACATTTCATAGCAGCCCAGGCTGCCCAGGGCCCCATCCAACCTGGTCTTGAACACCTCCAGGGATGGACAGGGCACTCACAGCCTCTCTGGGCAGCTGATCCAGCACCTCACCACTCTCATGGTAAAGAGCTTCTACTTAGTTAAGATCATTCCGTCCAACCGTTCATAAACCACCATCATTTCCCCACTACACCATATCCCTTTGTACCACATCCCCACATTCCTGGAACACCCCCAGGGATGGGGACTCCCCTCTGCCCTGGGCAGCTGTGCAGTGCTGACCGCTCTTTGCAGCACAGGTTGTTCCCAGTCTCCAACCCGACCCTCCCCATTGCACCCTGAGCCCATCCCCTGCCGTCCCACCCCCATTCCCTGCGGATAGAGACCAACCCCTCCTTCATCCAGCCTCCTTTCACCAGCGGCACAGAGCGCTGAGCTCTCCCTGAGCCCCTCTGCCCCACGCTGCCCCATCCACCTCCCTCAGCCGCTCCCCACAGCGCTGTGCTGCAGACCCCCGCAGCTCCGCTCCCCTCTCTGGACACGCTGCAGGGCCTCAGCGTCTCTCTGGCAGCGAGGGGCCAACGCTGAGCGCAGCACTGAGCTGCGGCCCCAGCGGTGCCACGCAGAGGGACGGGCACCTCCCGCTCTACCGTCCGCACCGCTGCCGCTACGAGCCGGGACGGAACGGGAGCACCGCAGGTGACTCACGGGCTCAGCGGGACGGAACTCCATCCCCCGTCGCCCCCCGCAGCTCCGCACGCCGCACAAAAGAGTTCTTTGCCGGCCCTCCCTGCGGCGCCCACCCGCAGCTCACTGCGGGCTGCTGCCTTTCCGACGCTCTCGCTGCCATCCCAGCCCCGTCCTCGCGCCGTCCCCGCGCTGCCCGTCCCTCCTCCCGCACTCGGACGCTCCTTCTCTCCCGCACTCTCGCCGCAGCTCCCCGCTCCCTCCCGCCGCTCTCTTCCCTCCCGTGGGCTCGGGCTCTTTTCCCCGCTCGGCCCTTTCCCGCTGCCTCCCGGCATTACCCCACTGACGCTGCCGCTCTCCGTCTCCCGGCCGGATCGTCACCTCTCGGAGCGGGGAGGCGCTCGGTCGCTCTCTTCCTCCCATAGCGGCGCGGAGGTGCGGGGCTGCGGCCGCCGTGTGCGGGCACAGGGGCACACGAGGGTCGGGCTGAGGGCACGAGGATTGCTTGATTGCCGAGGATCGCCGCTTCGGAGCTGGTCCAGCCAGAAGCGCAGCGACTGCTCGCGAGGTACAAGGGGGTTTCGGTCGGTTCCCTCACTCAGGGATCCCCGAGAGAGCAGAGCAGCCAGGCAGCTCTCGGCCGGGCAGTTCTCGCGAGAGCGGCCGTCGCGGCGGGGGCGTTGCCAGGGCAGCGGTTCTGCACCCATCCTCCTTGTCTTGTCTTAAAAAGCCACGGGGAGGAGGTGTGTGGGAAACACCTAGGCTTATTTGTCGAGGAGAATCAGTCAGCCACTCCTGCACGGGACTCCCCAGCAAGGACGGTTGTTACTGCCAGGGTGAGCGATAAGTGCGGGGGCCCCTGTTAACGGCCCGGCAACGGTGCGGGGGCAGAGGCAGCACTACCGGCAGCAGGGCGAGCCTGATCAGGCACACCTCGTTAAGGCTATCAATAGTGTTAGTGTGCCTGCTGGTTGGCAATGGCTGCTACCCGGAGGAAGGCTAATGCCACAAGAACTGCGGAGTCCCAGGCAGAAGTTCCATGCTCACGCAGAAAAAAGACTGCAGCGAAAAAGAGCGTGGAGACTCAGACTGAGGCCCCATCACAAGATGCTAGTACGCAGGTCACTGGCTGTCACGAGTGCCAGAGCCTGGCCTTTGCAGTGCTGGGTGATGGCGGCAGCAGTAGTTGTATAAGATGTGACCAACTGCATGACTTACTCAGCCTTGTCGTCGACCTGAAAGAGGAGGTAGAGAGGCTGAGGACCATAAAAGAGTGTGAGAAGGAGATTGACTGGTGGTGCCAGTCCCTATCGGCCCCGAGATCTGGGCGCACAACTGAGGCACCGTGTGGAGCACGTCACCCCCCCCGCCTCGTAAACGGGTGGGAGAGGGAAAGCGGCACGTGGGTGAGGGGAACCGACGGGCTGATGGTGCTGCAGTGAGCCTCCTGTCCTCTCCTCCTCCTACAAACAATTTGAGAAAGGGGGAGGAGTGGAAACGAGTACCAGCTCGACAAAGTGGACGTCCCCCATCCCGACCATCCTCGGCTCCCCAGGTGCCTCTGAGTAATAGGTTTGAGGCCCTGGAACTCGAGGGAGAGGTGAGCGGGGGTGTAGGGGGAGGTCAACCTGTGAGGTCGCCTCAAGAAAAGCATTTGGTCCCATGCCTCAAGACTGCCTCCACCCAGAAGGACAGAAGGGTGGTTGTTGTAGGAGACTCCCTGCTGAAAGGAACGGAAGGTCCTATATGTCGGCCTGACCCTACCCGTAGGGAGGTGTGCTGCCTCCCTGGGGCACGGGTCAGAGACATTACTAGGAGACTTCCTGGTCTGATTCGCTCTTCCGATTATTACCCATTATTGATAATCCAGGCCGGCAATGATGAAGTTGCTGAGAGAAACCTCAGAACTATCAAGAAAGACTTCAGGGGACTGGGGCGGGTAGTTGAGGGAGCGGGTGTACAGGTGGTGTTTTCTTCCATCCCTTCAGTGGCAGGGCAGGATACTGTGAGGTACCAAAAAACGCACCTCATAAATAAATGGCTCAAAAATTGGTGCAAATCCAGGAATTTTGGGTTTTTCGACCACGGGGAAACTTACTCGGCACCTGGCATGATGGCAGCAAATGAAAGTAGTCTGTCTCTGAGGGGGAGGAGGATCTTAGCTGAGGAACTAGCAGGACTCATTGACAGGTCTTTAAACTAGATATGAAGGGGGAAGGGAGCAAAATCAGGGATGTTGAGCTTGAGCGGGTCATTCCAGGACTTGTACCGAACCTGCTGGGCGATGACGGTGAAGTACAAAGGGATGGACTGGGGCAGGGGGGTGTGAGGGATACTGCTGTTCTAGGGGAACCTAGACCATCTATAAAGGCAGTGAAACGGAAAACCGAGCTGAAGTGCCTTTATACGAATGCACACAGCCTGGGAAACAAGCAGGATGAGTTGGAAACCGTGATGTGCTTAGAAAGTTATGACCTTGTTGCTATCACGGAAACGTGGTGGGACGATTCCCATAACTGGAATACCACCATTGAGGGCTATCGGCTCTTTAGAAGAGATAGGCTAGGTAGGAAGGGTGGGGGAGTAGCCCTCTATGTCAAAGAGTGGATAGACTGTGAGGAGCTTCCTCTGAGAAACAGTCATGATCAGGTTGAGAGCCTGTGGGTTAGAATTAGGGACGGGTCTAACAAAGGCCAGCTGGTGATAGGAGTATACTACAGGCCACCTGATCAAGGCGAGACGGTTGACGAGGCTTTCTTGCTTCAGATGCGGGAGGCTTCGTGCTCACGGGCTCTTGTCCTGATGGGGGACTTCAACCATCCGGATATCTCCTGGATAGACCACACGGCAAGTTGCAGGAGGTCCAGGAGGCTCCTAGAATGTGTTGACGATAACTTTCTGGTCCAGGTGTTGGACAGACCGACCAGAGGTGAAGCGTTGCTGGACCTGCTGCTCACCAATGTGGAGGAAATAATTAATGGTGTTAAGGTTGGAGGCAGCCTGGGTTGCAGTGACCACGCTCTGGTCGAGTTTGTGATCTCGAGGAATGTGGGCCTGGTGAAGAGTGGTGTCAGGACCCTGAACTTTGGGAGAGCAAACTTTAAGCTGTTCAATGGTCTGTTGGCTGAGATCCCCTGGGATGCTGTCTTTAAAAACAAAAATGCTGAGGAGAGCTGGTTACTCTTCAAGGATACCTTCCTAAGAGCGCAAGAACTCTCTGTCCCTCTGAACAAGAAAGTGGGCAGAGGAGGGAGGAAGCCGGCGTGGCTCAGTAAGGACCTGCTGAGAGTGCTGAGGGCGAAGAAAGGTGTGTACAAACTCTGGAAACAAGGGCGTGCCACCTGGGAAGAATACAGGGATGTCGTCCGGACTTGCAGATGTGGGATCAGGAAAGCCAAGGCACAAACAGAACTGAACTTGGCGAGGGATGTGAAAAGCAACAGGAAGACTTTCTATAGGTACATTGGCCAGAAGAGACAGGCCAAAGGGAGTGTACCTCCTTTGGTAAATGTAAAAGGAGAACTGGCTTCAACGGACGGAGAGAAGGCTGAGGTACTGAAGGAGTTCTTTGCCTCGGTCTTCACTGGCGGCCAGGATTCCAGTACTTCTCCCGTCCCTGAGCCCTGCATCCCTACACCTCTGGGTGGGGACTGGGGTGGTAAATCCCCTCCCGCTGTGAGGACAGAGCAGGTCCGAGACCGCCTCATGAGACTGAATGTGTACAAGTCTATGGGGCCGGATGGCGTGCATCCCAGGGTTCTGAGGGAGCTGGCTGAGGTGGTTGCCGAGCCGCTCTCCATCATTTTTGAGAAGTCGTGGCTGTCAGGTGTGGTCCCGGATGACTGGAGGAAGGGTCACGTTACTCCCATTTACAAGAAAGGGAGCAAGGAGGACCCCGGGAACTACAGGCCGGTGAGTCTCACTTCTGTGCCTGGGAAGATCATGGAACAGATCATCCTGGATGACATGCTTGATCACATGAGGAACAGGCGTGTGATCCGTGACAGGTAGTGATGAGCCTCCTCAAAAAGGCTTTTAGTCTTTACTCTTAAAGTACAAAAAGGAAGTTAAGGGAGAAAGGAGCGCTCCTGAGGCGGTCTGGCACATCACGTACATCGCTCATTCGCTTCAGTTGTGTTTTAGCGTAGCTGTGCGCTCTATAATAGCCTGACCTGTAGGAGCATGTGGGATCCCGAACTTATGTTGAACTCCGCACTTGTGCAAAAAAGTCTGCACTGACTGCGACTTATAGGCTGGCTCATTATCCATTTTGATTTGTTTTGGGACTCCCAGGATAGCAAAACGTGCAATCCAGTGCTTAATGACGTATTTAGCAGATTCACCCGCTAAAGGAGAAGCCCATATAATCCCAGAATAGGTGTCGATAGTGACATGTACGTATCTCAGTCGGCCAAACTCTGCAGTGTGGGTGACATCCATTTCCACACTTCCAATGCTTGCAAACCTCGGGGATTAGTCCCCAGCCCAAAGCCACCGCTATGGTGAGTGCACTGTGGACATGTTTGTACTATCAACCTTGCATCACTTTGCCAATTTTAAACTGTTTATGTAAACCGTGGGCATTTGGATGAAACATCTCATGAGAGCTACGAGCAGCATCCAACAGATTAACAGGAGTCACCACAACCAATTTATCAGCAACAGCATTACCCTCCCCTAAACCAAGGGTGTTTAGGTGGCTGCAAATGTGGATGACACAGTATGGTTCCTTTCTTGGCCGTAACGCGTGTTTAAGACGTAAAAACAGAGAGATAAGGCACACATTCTTGTTGTCTCTAATGTGGGCATCCTCAATTCTTAGAGGGAAGCAGTTACACCATTTAGAGCTTCATTTGGCCACGCAGTAAAGGCCCATAAAATCACTTTTAGTTCCATAGTTTGTAAACTTCTCGCAGCTCCGTTGGCACAAACTGATGCTTCCAGCTGCTGTCCCACCACACACAGACAGCTTTGTGGCTCCGGCATCCAGCGTCAGTCAATACTGTGCGACCAGCACCGGTCATTTTGAATACTGAGGTATTCCAATCCAGTCAGTTTGTTTTTCCCAGGAACTACGCTCCTCGCTGATCTGGGCGTTCTATATGAAAATGACCAGGGTACCCTTCTAAAGCCAACTGTAAGGAGCGGGAGTGACGGTACACCCACTCTGCCCACAGCAAGGTAAAGGTAAACTAATATCGTCGGGTTCTCGCCCCGCTATGCAGAGAACTCTCTCTCTGCCCATATGAATCAGTTCAGCTGCTATATTGACACGAGTCATCAAGGGCGACCGAGGCTGAGCAGGGGGAAACAGCCATTCCAGCAAAAAAAACACAGAAGGGAAGTAGAAGATTGTTTAGTAGGCCTGTTTTGAGGAGAAGCGTGGTTTTTTTCTTTCTTTGTTTGTTTGTTTGTTTGTTTTTCTTTTCATTGACAAATGACTGCAAAAGCATGCTTCTCCTGGACATACAAGACAAAGGAGATGTTGTGATGGAAGGACTGACAGTGGCTAGCTGCTGACTGAATTCGGGCGGTAATCTGAATTAGAGCCTGCTTAGCCTCAGGCGTCAGTACGATCGCATCATTAGCACAGCTCCCTCTTCACAACAACAGCTCTAACTGAGCGCTGCAAATGCCAACCGATGGCCGTAGCCATTGCAAGTGACCTAAAAGAGTTTGTAAGTCGGTGAGCGTGGAAGTGTCAATTTTCAGTTCTGCAGTCTGAGGGCATATCATAGCATCTGATCATTTCCAACCCAGATATGACGTAGGAAAGGTGCACTGCACTTTTGTCCGGTGCCACCGTCAGGCCAAATTGGGAGAGATGGGAGATTAATTGCATTTCCCAGCTATTATCAAAAGGCTGTTCCTGACAGCACAGTATGCCATCCGTGCAGTAATAAATGAGCACATGAGGGCTTGCTTTACGAATAGGTTGCGAGGGGTGGCTACGAATAGCTGACACGTAGTCGGAGAATTCTTCGTGCCTTGAGGCAGCACAACCCATTCATACCGACAGGCTGGCTCCGCTTTATTGACAGGTGGCACAGAGAAAGCAAATGCTTACAGTCTTTCTTGTGCTGTGTCTCCCATATTCTCCTTCTTTGTTTATTAAGAACGGATTTCACTGTTAGATGAGTATGATCAACGATAGCCTGTCCAGTGGGAGAATGAGGAATGCCTGTAATATATCTAACACCTGTAGGAAATATCCAAATAATTTTCCAGGACAGTATCTCTTATAAAGCAGACTTTATTCGCAATTGCAATGGTGGGCCTCCTGCAAGCAGGAGAGCACACAGAAAACAGAGTGACATTTTTTATTCCCTATTCCCCGACGCTGATCTCCTTCTCCCCTGGTTCCTCATTGGCTGAGTACTGCAGGTTCACAATCTTCTCGACGCTTCACTAAACATGCAAACACTGGACAAACATAAATTTTTGCTGCGTAAGTGTAAATCTGTAGTTAATTAATTAACTTATTCCACACCTGATCATTATTTTGCAGATATCTGCTTGTCCTTCTTCTTACAAAGATAAGCTTGGGAGAAAGACAGGGGAGGATCCTGGTGCCTGCCTTCACACCCCAACCTTCTCACGCAGTGAGACAGTCCGGCCTTGTGTAGAGGCCCTCATTTCTTTGATGTTTGCTAAGTCTGTCTTTCTTTTGCTGGAAATTTCTTATCCTAACAGAACAACTCTACAGTATGTTTTCTAATCCTTAGCACACTATACTCGCATTGTTTGGAACAGTTAACATCTATTACAGTTTTGCAAGAAAGAATTAATCACATAATTCAGTAATAATGTTTCTAAAACATGCCGCTAACATATACAGTATTTTACTTCTTAAACCAACTATTTCTAAGGATAAGTTACAGAATACAAATGCATGATGTTCTACTTCAAACCAATTGCTCTTTTTAATATCAAATGCAGAAACAACACTCCATTCCCACACACCCTGTTCCTGGAGGGAAGTTCGAATGCCTTTAGAAATACAAGCAGGTCCGCTCCTGGCTCCAAGTTACACGCAGGCTGCAGAGACGCAGCACGGGGCGCCGCAGGCGGGGCGGAGGAAAGCAGCGTCACGCCGAGCAACGGGGGCGGGGCGGAGGGGCAGCGGCGGGGCTGGGAGGGAGGCGGTGGGGAAGAGTCGGAAGAAATTCTTCCTTGTCGAATTTGTTTAAGCCCTTCCATGATTTGGCTCCAAACAGATAAAAGTTTAGCAGCCGTGCTGTCATAGTAATAAAAACCTCCCGGAGTTTTGCGCCAATTTTGTCCCAAAACTCTCCATAGGAAGAGAATCCAGTCTTCGGAAACACAGGGACATTTTTGCTTAACCATTTGAGAAAGGTAACTAATGCTAAGGTAAATACAGGCTGATTCTGAAACGTCAACTCACTGTAACGCTGCAAGATTCACCGGCTGCTCCCTCGCCAGCGAACTCCGCACAGATCCCGACCGCTCACCCCGTCCCGCAGAACGGTGCGGGCGCGCCGAAACGAGCTCTCCGGAGTTCCGTCGGGCGGCGCTGCCGGATGAGGCAGTGGAGCAAAAGGCACCATCGGCAGGTCAGGACCCGCAGAAGGCACTTGCTGAGAGCCTCGGTCAGGCCCCCGTCCCTTTTTTGCCACATACAGGTTTCCAGATTACATAATCGCTCTGTTAATATTTTAACCTCGCAATCCAGTTTTTCCAACCCCTCACCCCCGTCGACGCTCTCTGATTCCGCAGGAGGCTGCTCCTGGCAGTGTCCATCAGGGTGATGTCAGATACAGCCCCTTTTTCCTGCTGCAGTACTGCAGACGACTCAGTAGCAGTGTCATTTGAAAGACCAGCAGCTGCAGCCCCTACCGATGCTTTTTGACCCGCCGAGGAACACACAGGGCGTGCGATACCCCGAGCAGGCACGTCAAACTCCGAATTAGTTGTTGTACCGGCCAGTGCCTGCATAGCTTTCAAAGAGTTAATAATGGACTTCCACAAGGGGTCGAGGGGCCACAATGGTTTTTCTTCCTTTCCACCATTAATGACTGATTCCCACATGCAGTCCCCAATATCGCACCATTCGTCGACGCTGAACATCAGCGCCACTCCTGACAAATGTCCCTTCTTCCGAGCCCAGTGCACCAGGGTCTCGGCCATGCCTTTAGAAGATGACTGCTCCCCTCTCTTAGAGAGAATATGTAACGGCAGTTTCTCCGCAGCTTCCCACTCCATCGTGGATACAGAGGGCGGGTCGCGACCCCGCTTCCAGCTAACCGCAGCACTTACGTCGGCGCCTAACCCAGCTACCGCAACACGGTGCCAAGCTCTGTCGCGACCGTCCTGCTGTTGTCCGCTTCCCCGAATCGTCCCACGAAGGGTCCCTGCTTTCCTAAAAAGCGCAATAGTAATTTTAGGGCTACCTCTCTTTCCATGGTGCGCTGTAACTCCGCATCTCACCGCGCCAGTGCCCAATAAGGAGTCGTAAAACTGGAGCTCCAACTCTTCTGCCCTCCGGACCCGTGCAGACCCCTTTCAGTCGGTCTGGGCGATCTCGCCCCCCAGTCCCAGTGGTACTGGTGCTCTTTGTCCGTCCGCGCGACTCCAGGCACACCGACGAGTCCCTGTTCGGGCGCCACTTGCCGCGGATTCCATCAGGGAACGGTGTCCAGCGCGCGGGGAAGCATGACAGACTCAATATGAGTGATCACAGCTTCGTTTATTGTGCTAGGAATCAGGGCTTTTATAAATCAAGGAGCACACACGGCATCTTTTGATTGGTTACAGAGCTTGTTAACTTGCTCCTAACTGGTCTGTACATGGCATTGCTACATCAGCTCGCCACATCTGGACACAGGGGTGTGCGCGCATTCCTACCTACTAGCTCTGTCTTTTCTGCACATACTGGTTCCTCCTTCTCTGCTTACTTCCAGCATCAAGGCCGCCCTGGCCTTCACTGACATTCTGACTCGTCCAATGAATCATGGCCTCCTTGCTCTTTCAACCATTCCTCAACACACCACAGCGACCCGAAGGCTCTCGCGCCCCCCATTAACCCCTTCCTGCCCACGGGAATTCGGGGCGCCTTGGGGACCATTTTTGGGTCACTTCGGGATGGCGTTGTGCCACTCGGGCCGTTTCGGGGATGTCCGTGGGTGTTGGGGCCGTTTCTGGGTGTTGGGCCGTGTCGGTGCAGTCTGTTGGTTGTGCTGGGCTCTAAGTGCTGCTTTGGGTGCTTTGGGAACCAGCAGCGGAGCCACGGCTGTTTGGGAGCCGTTCTCGGCAGCGTTTTGGGGTCATTTTGGGATGGTTTTGGTGCCATTTGGACCGTTTGAGGACCGTTAAGGCCCATGCTGGGCTATGTTGGTGTCATTTTGGGGTTGAGTTGGGGATAATTTGAGGATATTTGGAAGCCAGTTGTGTCCATTTTGAGGCCAACCAGCATGTTGTGACCTTCAAGGACCCTTCGAGGACCCTCCCTTTAAGGCATGGTGCAATTAAACATCTTCCCTGAGAGATAACGAGCAGCAGAGGTGGGAGGTTCCATGCAAGAACAGCTGCAGCACTGCTGGAAAGAGGCAGATTCCAGCACACAGCCATGGCATGGCAGTGCCCAGCAGCACTGGCACGAGCTGGCTGGGCTGGGATCTGTCACTGTGGATTTGTCCCATTCCTCCAGAGGACGAAGCTGTCGGCTCTGCTGCACACCCAGAACTTCTCAGTGTGGCAGAGGGCTGAGCTGATCCTGTCCCCATTCAGGTACGCACATCGGCCTCCGCCTCGCACCTCGAACCTGAGCACAGGAGGGAGCAGAATGGGAAAGCCAATCCCAGCCCATCCCAAACAGACCCTGTCCGAGATCCCAGCCAGACAGACGGACGCACACACTGACCAGTTGGTGAAGGCGCTGCCGTCGGCCCACGTCCAGTGCTCGTCCCCTTCTGCCCTGTGCAGCCCAAGCCAACAGTTTGCTGGGCCCCGGTACCGCAGCATGAATTCCTGTGAACAAACCCAGGTGCGATTGGAGCCGTTGGAGCACTTTCCCCCCTCAAGCCCCCATCTCAGGTCCCACCTCGCTGCAAGGCATCTCCTCGTGGCTGTGGCACGGGGCCAATTGGGGGCACCGCCAGCAGTTGGTGCGGCCCCACAAGTGTGGGTTTCCCACCCCCGTCTTGGCACTGCGGCTCACGCCCCGCTCTCACCATCTCCTCCTCTGTGTCCATGGTGGCCAGGGAAGCACCGA
Source organism: Crossoptilon crossoptilon (assembly GCA_036346035.1). Lineage (NCBI taxonomy): Eukaryota > Metazoa > Chordata > Aves > Galliformes > Phasianidae > Crossoptilon > Crossoptilon crossoptilon. The sequence continues at coordinate 16,926 of JARXNR010000487.1, forward strand.
GGCGCTGGCAGTGCTCCCTGCTGCTGTTCCAGTCGCTCTCTGTGTCCGAGAAATAAAAGCATTTCCCTTGGAAGCCGAGCCAGGCGTTGGGGCATACGTGGGAGAAGTGTGGGCGAGGTGAGCACGACGGATGCCGGAGCACTGAGAGGGAGAGAGGTGGGCAAGTGAGAGGCAAGGAAGGTTCCCCTGCAGCAGATGTGGGCTTGGGATGCACGGCCACGGGGCGATGGCCTCACAGCGGTTGCAGAGGTTGGGAAGGTGGAGCAGAAGGTGGTTTGGGGCACCACGTGGGCGCCCCAGGAGGTGGGATGGGGGCTGTGCTTGGGGAGCAGCTTAGGGCGCTGGGAAACCCCCATCATCCCCCGTCCTACACCCACAGTACAGGTTCCATCCCCGTGGGGATGCAGGTGGCACTCACCTATCACGGCCACCAGCACCAAAACAAGGATCCATGGCACTGCACACACAGCCATGCAGAGCACACGGCGCCTTTTCTTCCTCATCTCGCTGAATTTGGAGCCTGGTCAGAGAGAGAGCAGTTCATGGAATTACAGAATTACCATGGTTGGAAAAGACTCCACGATCATCATGTCCCACTGCCTACAAACCACCACTATTTCCCTGCAGCTCCACTGTTTGTAACAGATCCCCACAGCGCTGTGCTGCAGACCCCCACAGCTCCGCTCCCCTCTCTGGACACGCTACAGGGCCTCAGCGTCTCTCTGGCAGCGAGGGGCCAACGCTGAGCGCAGCACTGAGCTGCGGCCTCAGCGGTGCCATGCAGAGGGACGGGCACCTCCCGCTCTGCTGCCCACACCACTGCTGCTGCGAGCCGGGACAACAGTGGCCTTCTTGGCTACCGAGGCACAATGCTGGCTCGTGTTCAGCTGCCTTTCTGACCCGTTGTGGCTCGGCCCCATGCCGTGGCTGTCCCACTCATGCCATGTGTTTACTCTCAAGGTAATTTTCTCCATAATGTTTCCGGGCACTGGGTGCAGTTTACTGCCTGTAGGTTGGAAGGACGCAAAGGTCACCACGTCCCAACCCCCCTCCACAGCCAGTCGTTTCATCTCATAATAGATCGGAGTGCTCAGGGCCTCATCCTGCCTGGCCTGGACACAGCCAGGGGCGGAGCATCCGCAGCCTATAAGGGCAGCTGTGCCAGCGTGTCACCTCTCCCTCAGGAAATAGCTTCCCTGATATCAAACCTAGATTTGCTCTCCTCTAGTTTATGACCAATGCCCAAGGTCCTATCGCGATATTCACACGAACGATGTTGATTCCCCTCATGTGAACGCGCTCTTTGCCGGCCCTCCCTGCGGCGCCCACCCGCAGCTCACTGCGGGCTGCTGCCTTTCCGACGCTCTCGCTGCCATCCCAGCCCCGTCCTCGCGCCGTCCCCGCGCTGCCCGTCCCTCCTCCCGCACTCGGACGCTCCTTCTCTCCCGCACTCTCGCCGCAGCTCCCCGCTCCCTCCCGCCGCTCTCTTCCCTCCCGTGGGCTCGGGCTCTTTTCCCCGCTCGGCCCTTTCCCGCTGCCTCCCGGCACTGCTGTGTTGCGTTCAGACTTCTTCATCTCCTGAGGAGTTCACTGCTTGCATGGGTCTTGGGTTTATCATCACCTCTCGCTGCGGGGAAGCGCTCGGTCGCTCTCTTCCTCCCATAGCAGCGCGGAGGTGCGGGGCTGCGGCCGCCGTGTGCGGGCACAGGGGCACACAAGGGTCGGGCTGAGGGCACGGCGGTGCCGGCGGAGCGCTCTTCTTAGCGAACACCTCGCGGGGATCGACGGTGAAAACGCTGCTGCTTTGGGAGAGCGGAAACCGAGGCTTCAGCCGCTGTGCGAAACAGTCCGGGCAGCGTGTCAGCCCACCTCCGCACTCCGCCTCCCCGCGCCTGCAGGCAAAGGTCTTGACGTCGGCGCCGGCTCTTTTACTTTCTTCACCCCCCCCCCCCCGCCGTGGTGTGTAAAAGCCACCCATAGGGCGCGCCGTGAGCATAGCGTGCCCTGCAGCGCTGAGCGGGGAGAGAGAGGGGGCTTGGTGATCTCGCCAGTTCTTTTCTGCCCCGCTTGCAGAGCTCCCGGCTGCTGCTGCCTCCCATCAGTACCGCGGTGCGCACCGTCGCAGCTGCCGGGCCGAGGCGGCGACCCGGAGCGAGGGGACGCAGCCTCTGTGGGCTCCGTGCGGGCACCCCGTTGGGCCACCCGAGGGATGAGGCGGCGGTCCGGGCTGCCGAGTGCGGGGAGCTCCGGGATGCTGAGGTCCCCCCGGGCCCCGGGGAAGGAGGGGCTGTCATGGCCCTAGTGGCCAAGAGGGCCGACGGGGTCCCGGGCTGCGGTAACGGCCAGCAGGGCACGGAGGTGATCCTCCCCTCTGCTCTGCCCTGCTCGGGCCTCGCCTGGAGCACTGCGTCCAGTTCTGGGCTCCCAGTACCAAACAGACAGGCATCTCCTGGAGAGAGCAGAGCGGAGGGCACAGGGATGCCCATGGCCGGGAGCAGCTCCCTATGGAGAACGGTGCGGGGGGCACACGGGGCTGTTCAGCCTGGGGAAAGGAAGGCTCATCAATGTCTATAAATACCTAACGTGCAGGAGGCAACGGGACATGGCCAACCTCTTTTCAGCAGTGCTTAGCAACAGGACAAGAGGAAACGGCCACAAACAGAAGCACAGAAAGTTTCGCGCAAATATGCACAGGAACGTCTTCACAGTGAGGATGACGAAGCACTGCGACGAGCTGCTTCCGCCGATGGGGAGGAGGGGGGAAAGGGCTCCCGGCGCCGGGCACAGCGGGGACAGAGGCGGGGGGGCACCGCACCGCGCGGTACCGCCGTGCAGCGCCGGGACGTCCGCACAGCGCCCCCTACGGGCGGAGCGCCGACGCCGCACAGCAGCTCCGCTGACGGACGAACCTTAACGTGGGCGGCTGCGGCCCCGCAGAGCAGCGCTGTGTCCCGGACCGCGCACGGCAGCAGGTGTGGATGGGGAGGGGAGAGCGGGATGGGGAGGGGGCAGAGAAAAGGGGAGGGGGAAAGGAAAGGAAGGGAAAGAGAAAAAGGAATGGAGACGGGGAGGGCAGCGCCTTTAGGCCGTTTGCGGCGTTGTGTGGGCCACGGAAGCAAGGAAGGCTTTGGGATCTTTTCTGCTCGTTGTGCGGCGTTTTTCCGTCGTTTCGGGGGCGCTGTACGGACGGGGCCCTATGAGTGCGCTTCTGGGGCTGCGCCCGTTCCGGGTCCGTTTGGGGCCATTTCGGGCCGTTTCGGTGCCTTTTCGGACCGCTGTGCGCTGCGCTGCGGTCGGTCGGTGCCGCTCGGGCCCATTGCGGGGCGGTTCGGGGAACAAAGGCGGGGCGGCCCCGCACGGCGCTGTCCCGGTGGGACGAAGAACAAAGAACCGCTCAGCAGCGCAGCGAGAATCGGTTTTCTGGTGCAAACTGGGCCGGATGTGAAGAGGCAGAGCGAGGAAGACAACTCACTGCATCCCCAAAGACCACTGGTTCCGCAAGTCAGCACCGCCCACCCCGCGGCCGCCAGGAGCCCCGCACTGCAGGCCGGGCCGCGGCCACCCGCAACGCGGAGGCGCTGGGCAGCACCGCACCGGTCAGCGAACCATCAGCTGACAGAAGGACCTGCCGTGGTTTTTCCCAGCGCGGATCTCCTGTGACAAAGCTTTAACCCGCGTTGCACTGCGGTGTCCTGGGATCTCGTAGCGCAGCACCAACACCCCGCGCCGCCGCACAGCCCGCACCCGCCGCACAGCGCTGCCGCACCGTTTCCCGGTGCTGAGGACGCAACCCCGCCACGCGTACCGCTGCGTCTCCGTGCGGATCCCGCCGACCTCCCCCTCTCTCTCTGTTCGTCGTCTCCGTCCCATCCGGCTCCCGAATCGCGACCAGCGCCGCCTCTCGCTGTCTGCCCATCTGTTTCTGCAGCCGTATCCTCGCCGCCACGCGATGCAGGCAGCAAAAATCTCAAGTATAAGTCCAGCAGCGCGTTCCCCATCCCGCACAAAGCGGCGCGCTCTGCCACGTTCCCGCGCAAGCGTGACTTTTTTGAAACCTGGCCGCGATGCGAAAAAGCGCGCTGATTGGCCGCGCCTCCAGCAAACCACGCCCCCCCATTAACCCCTTCCTGCCCGCGGGAATTCGGGACGCCTTGGGGACCATTTTCGGGTCACTTCGGGATGGCGTTGTGCCCCTCGAGCCGTTTCGGGGATGTCCGCGGGTGTTGGGGCCGTTTCTGGGTGTTGGGCCGTGTCGGTGCAGTCTGTTGGTTGTGCTGGGCTCTAAGTGCTGCTTTGGGTGCTTTGGGAACCAGCAGCTGAGCCACGGCTGTTTGGGAGCCGTTCTCGTCAGCGTTTTGGGGTCATTTCGGGATGGTTTTGGTGCCATTTGGACCGTTTGAAGACCGTTAAGGCCCATGCTGGGCTGTGTTGGTGTCGTTTTGGGGTTGAGTTGGGGATAATTTGAGGGTATTTGGAAGCCAATTGTGTCTATTTTGAGGCCAACCAGCATGCTGTGACCTCCAAGGACCCTCAAAGGACCCTCCCTCTAAGGCACAGTGCAATTAAACATCTTCCCTGAGAGATAACGAGCAGCAGAGCTGCGTGGTTCCATGCAGGAACAGCTGCAGCACTGCTGGAAAGAGGCAGATTCCAGCACACAGCCATGGCATGGCAGTGCCCAGCAGCACTGGCACGAGCTGGCTGGGCTGGGATCTGTCACTGTGGATTTGTCCCATTCCTCCAGAGAACAAAGCTGTCAGCCTTTTGAGCCATTCCAGGGCCTCTCAGGAGGCTCAGGGGAGACCTCATTGCTCTCTACAACTTCCTGAAGGGAGGCTGTGGTGAGGAGCGGTTTGGCCTCTTCTCCCAGGCAACGAACAGGACCCGGGGGAATGGCCACAAGTTGTATCAGAAGAGGTTTAGGTTAGACTTAAGGAAGAACTTCTTCTCTCAGAGAGTGGTCAGGCACTGGAACAGCCTGCCAAGGGAGGTGGTGGAGTCGCCATCCCTGGCAGTGTTCAAGAGGCGTCTGGACGAGGAGCTGCGAGATCTGGTTTAGTGCTTGTGGTAGCAGTGGCAGTGTGAAGAGGGTTGGACCAGATGATCTTATAGGTCGTTTCCAACCTTGTGATTCTATGATTCTATGATTCTCTCGTGTCCGTTTGGAAGCATTTCACATCAGTTTGGGTGACTTTGAGGCAGTTTTGGTGTATTAGGCCTGATCTGGGGGCATCGTGGGGCTGTTTATGTCTATTTTGAGTCCGTTTGGTGCCATTTCTGTGCATTTTGGGCAGTGCATCCCTATTTCTGGGCTGACTGGGTCCTTTTGGGTCCATTTGTGCTCATTTGGTGCAGTTTAGGTCCGTTTAAATCTTTCAGCTCTGGATGCTGATAAGGCACTGTTTCTCTTCTCATCCATTGTAATATTCAAAGTCACATTCAGTGTCTGCTCTCTCCCTCCACCCTCTCCCCCAGCTCCCAGAACAGGACGGGCAGATCTCAGCTCCACCATCCAACACTTCCACACGATGGCAACAGGAGAACAGCAACCAAATTCCCCACAGGACGAAGCAGAGCAGTTCAGCCCAGGAGGTGAAAACCAACGATCCAAACAGGGTAAGAGAACAGAATCGGTGATTCTCTGCTGGTACACATCAGGAAAGGGCTGAATGGGGGAACAGAGCCTGATCCCATCTGCTCTCTGCACCACCAGGCTGCAAATGGAAGCTGGGCAGAAGGAAAACGGAGCTTTTGCTCTTTATGAGTGGAGTGCTGGTGGGCGTCATCATCACGCTGGTGTTTGGGATTGGTGAGTGCCACCCAGCATCCCACTGTGGGTGTAGGACGGGGGATGATGGGGTTTCCCAGCGCCCTGAGCTGCTCCCCAAGCACAGCCTCCATTCCTCCTCCTGGGACGCCCACGTGGTGCCCCAAACCACCTTCTGCTCCACCTTCCCAACCTCTGCAACCGCTGTGAGGCCATCGCCCCGTGGCCGTGCATCCCAAGCCCACATCTGCTGCAGGGGAACCTTCTTTGCCTCTCACTTGCCCACCTCTCTCCCTCTCAGCGCTCCAGCATCCGTCGTGCTCACCTTGCCCACACTTCTCCCACGTCTGCCCCAACGTCTGGCTGGGTTTCCAAGGGAAATGCTTTTATTTCTCGGACAACGAGAGTGACTGGAACAGCAGCAGGGAGCACTGCCAGCGCCTCGGAGCTTCCCTGGCCACCATGGACACGGAGGAGGAGATGGTGAGAGCGGGGCGTGAGCCGCAGTGCCAAGACGGGGGTGGGAAACCCACACTTGTGGGGCCGCACCAACTGCTGGCGGTGCCCCCAATTGGCCCCGTGCCACAGCCACGAGGAGATGCCTTGCAGCGAGGTGGGACCTGAGATGGGGGCTTGAGGGGGGAAAGTGCTCCAACGGCTCCAATCGCACCTGGGTTTGTTCACAGCAATTCATGCTGCGGTACCAGGGCCTGGCAGACTGTTGGCTTGGGCTGCACAGGGCAGAAGGGGACGAGCACTGGACGTGGGCCGACGGCAGCGCCTTCACCAACTGGTCAGTGTGTGCGTCCGTCTGTCTGGCTGGGATCTCGGACAGGGTCCGTTTGGGATGGGCTGGGATTGGCTTTCCCATTCTGCTCCCTCCTGTGCTCAGGTTCGAGGTGCGAGGCGGAGGCCGATGTGCGTACCTGAATGGGGACAGGATCAGCTCAGCCCTCTGCCACATTAAGAAGTACTGGGTGTGCAGCAGAGCCGACAGCTTCGTCCTCTGGAGGAATGGGACAAATCCACAGTGACAGATCCCAGCCCAGCCAGCTCGTGCCAGTGCTGCTGGGCACTGCCATGCCATGGCTGTGTGCTGGAATCTGCCTCTTTCCAGCAGTGCTGCAGCTGTTCCTGCATGGAACCAAGCAGCTCTGCTGCTCTCAGGGAAGATGTTTAATTACACTGTGCCTTAAAGGGAGGGTCCTCGAAGGGTCCTTGAAGGTCACAGCACGCTGGTTGGCCTCAAAATAGACACAATTGGCTTCCAAATATCCTCAAATTATCCCCAACTCAACCCCAAAATGACACCAACACAGCCCAGCATGGGCCTTAACGGTCCTCAAACGGTCCAAATGGCACCCAAAGCATCCCGAAATGACCCCAAAATGACCCCAAAACGCTGCCGAGAATGGCTCCCAAACGGCCGTGGCTCAGCTGCTGGTTCCCAAAGAGCCCTTATCCTGGTCTTAGGAGTAACTCAGCTGAAAAAAGCTACAGTGAATATCTCTGCAACTCTATGAAGAGTAGAAAATGCCACAACAAACGCAGTCCAAGCAGTCCAAGAAGAGGTATCCTCTTTGTCCAAAGTAGTACTCCAAAACGGGATGGCACTAATCTATTAACAGCTAAAGAAGGAGGGGTATGCACAATACTAAATCAGAGTTGCTGTACTTACAGAAATAAGGATTTGAGAACAGACTTAAGGAAAATCTGGGAGCAAACAAACGTCCTGCATAGGACAAGTATCGATAACACGACCGGGAAACAGATCCGTGGGCTCACTTACCAGCTGGTTACCGAATCCAGGAGGGTTGAGACGGCTTTTCTTGTCGTGCATCATACTGGTACTATTGGTGGGCCTTACCTGTGGGTAATGAGGTGTTCTGTGTGCCTATGCCGGAATACTGGAAGGGAGTACGAGGTATGGAAGAGACACGAGTTAAGGCAAAAGGTGGAAAGTGGGGCTTATTTCACACGCTAAGAAGGAACAATCTCGCAGGTGGAAATCCTGCTAGATTAAAGAAAAGGGGGGAATTGAAAGGTGAGAAGGGCCCCATAAGTGACAGTAAAAAGGCAAAATGCTGAATAAACTGTACCTGCTTTGTAATCTTACTTGGGTTACAGAGTTTGATTCCGCACGTCAGGCTCTCTGCTGGTCTTCATCACTTTCCTTTGGATGAACTTTCCATGTTGGCGCATGCTCAGTAGGTAGATGGAATAATTTATGGAGAGTGCAACTCTGCTCTGTGCAGCCATCTGGAATGGCTCTGAGCCAGGAGCTCGGGACAAGTTCCACATCCCACCCCTGCACAGCGGGAGAATGCCTTTACAAATCAAAACCCCTTGACAAGGATATGGAGAGGCTCATTGTGTTGGAATTTTTGGTGCTGGGGAGATGAGACTGGACTGAGAAAGAAATGTAAGGAGGAGAAGAATAATAATTAGCAATAGACATGTAAGGCTGACAGCAGTTTCTGTGTAGCCCGTATCTGTTTGTTGAGCTGAGCGCTGGGAAGATTCTGAAGCTGAGGTATTGAGCCAGTGAGGAAGCGGGGGAGGAAGAGATCAGCATGGGGCACAAAGATGTAACGCTGTCTCTGCAGGCGCTGCTGCTTGCAGGACGGCCAGCACTGCAATTGGGAATACAATCTGCTTTGATCAGAGACACCGTCCTGAGCAACTATTTGGGCATTTGCAACATCCCCCCCCCGTCTGGAAGATTAGCAGCGGGCCGCAGTCTGTGGGCTGCACCAGGGTGGGGGTGTCGTGGTGATGTCCCTGATCCGGGCTGCAGGCAAACTGCAGAGTGCCCTGAGAAGGGGGTCAGCTCTGCACACTGGGCCCTCTGTTCCCTTCAGGACTGAGTCGCCAGCAACCAGAACCCTTCTCTTCATCCTCGTGGAAGAGGTGCTCATACTGCTGGACGCCCTATCTGACTGAGGTAAGACCTCTGAAGCAGGCTGCCTCTGCTCCTCTTGAGCAGCCACTTCCTCCTGCAGGACCCCACAGCGGTTCTGCACGGGCAACTGGGGAGGTGGGGGAGACTGGGAGCGGATTCTCCTCCTTCCTGGAGCAGGGAGCTGTCTCCATTCGCCCCAGTCTCTCAGGTCCCCCCTGCTGCCTAGTGACAACACAGGAGGGAATCCTCCAACTTACCCGGGGCCTCAACCTCTTTCCTGTTCCAACCTGCTTGCTGTGTCCAACCCGTCAGTCTCTCTCTCACACTCTCTGATAATTCTCAACCTCTCTGCTTCATCCTTCAGCTCGGCCACCCCAATGAGATCATTTCCCTTTTCACACGGGACCAGAGCATCTGTTCACTTCTGACTGTAAGAGACTATTATTTTGCATCATCATTGTCTCCAAGCTCGCTGAGGACACAGACGAACAAGTTCAGGCAAGTCCTGGGCAAGGGTTGTGAAATCCTTTGTCTGAAGGACACAAGACGAACAAGTTCAGGCAAGTTCTGGTCAGGGGTTGAGAGATCTTTTGTCTGGAGAAGTGTGATGGACAAGTCCTGGGCAAGGATCTTTTGTCCGAGGGTCACAGATGGACAAGGCCGGGGGCAACGAGAAAGAGATAAGCTGCAGCTTAATAGGTGCGAAGTGGTCTTTTGTGTGGACTTATCTCAAGGAAGATGGCCATCTCAGGAAGTATTCGCATGACTCCTGCTCAAGCGCCCAGGGATGTCACGTAGGCAGGAGAAGAAGTAGGATAAAAGAGGAATCGAAAACCAGGAGGAGAGGTTCTCTGCCATCAGATTCCTCACCACGGAATGCCTGCATGCTGACGGACTCTCCTGGGCCCGCTACCCGAGTCCTGCTGCTTCCTCCTGGACCGGCTCTGCGACTTCTTCCTGCTGCCTGCTTGCTGCCCAAGGCCGGCCACGCAGCTGCTCTCCCCCCCTGCTGCCTCTGCCTCGGACCTTCGGAACGTCGTGCAGCGGGACGCCGCCGGATCCCGGTGGTGACTGTCCCCGCTTTACGGCATTCTTGCTTCTTTCCCATCTTTTCTATCGCCCTCCTTCCCTTCCCCGTCTCCCTAATTAGGATTTATAATAAACCGGTTGGACTAACATATAAACCGTTGTTTCTTAATTTCACACCGGGTATACAGATATTAAAAGAACCTCATCTCCCTCCTATAAATTGGAGCGAGACACTGACACAGACGCTGTCTCTGCTCCCCTCCATTGCAAGAGCCAAGCACGCTGCAGCCAGCAGCCTGACCACAAGCATGTTTGTGTGGGGCCTTTGTCTGATTCCCTTTCTGCTCTCACCTTCTTTTCCTGTTCTCACCTTCGTTCCCTTTCTGCGCCTGCCTTCCCTTTTCCTCTCCCCTTTTCCCTTTCCTACTTTAGCCTTCCCTTTCTGCTCTCGTCTCCATTCCATTTCTCTCATCACTTTCCCTTTTCCCCCCTCAACAGCGGCAGTGCGAGACATAAGATTAAGGCACAGTGAACGTTCCCTTCTCTGTCATGGGCTGACCCATCCGCAGCTCCCCCCAGGCTGCTCTCTGTCCCCTTTTGCAGCTCTGAGCGACAGCAACGGCAGCCGCTGCTCACTGCCATTGGTGCCACCTGCAGCCACCGCTGTGCCCCGGGGGTCCTTCTGGCAGCGCCGCTCTCCTTCCCAGCCCTCTCTCGCACCGGCCGCTGCCCCGTGCGGGGCCGTAGGAGGGGCTGCCGCTCTGCGGTCGCCGGAGGTTCACGGCTCCTCCTCTCCGTCTCCCTTCGAGATCCCCGGGAGCCCCTCTCGCCGCAGCCCATCCGCCGCAGCGGCTCCTTGAGCGGGGCACAGCGCAGCCATGACAGCCTCCTGCCTCGGGGCCCGCACGGAGCCCAAGGAGGCTGCGTCCCCTCGCTCCGGGTCGCCGCCTCGGCCCGGCAGCTGCGACGGTGCGGTACTGATGGGAGGCGGCGGCAGCCGGGAGTTCTGCAAGCGGGGCAGAGAGGGAGAGAGAAAAGATGGGGAGAACAGATGAGATCACCGTTCCTGCTCGCCCTGCCTACCCCGTGCAAACTGCCCAGCAACACCAGCTCGTGGCACACCCAAAGGGCTGCCTGTACACAGCCGGCGATTAGCTGCCGACACTTCCGACCCGGCGCACCTCTTCTGGCCTAATGCAGTGCTTACGGCGGGAAATGGACGGTGCTGTCGGCGGGTGAACCGGTGGTGCATCACCGATCAGGCGGCTCTTTGCTCCGAGTCGGGCTTTGGGGTCAGTTCCGTCCACCTGTCTGCCGGCATCCCGCGTTGCCGTCGATCCCCGCGAGGTGTTCGCTAAGAAGAGCGCTCCGCCGGCACCGCCGTGCCCTCAGCCCGACCCTCGTGTGCCCCTGTGCCCGCACACGGCGGCCGCAGCCCCGCACCTCCGCGCCGCTATGGGAGGAAGAGAGCGACCGAACGCCTCCCCGCTGCGAGAGGTGACGATCCGGCCGGGAGACGGAGAGCGGCAGCGTCAGTGGGGTAATGCCGGGAGGCAGCGGGAAAGGGCCGAGCGGGGAAAAGAGCCCGAGCCCACGGGAGGGAAGAGAGCGGCGGGAGGGAGCGGGGAGCTGCGGCGAGAGTGCGGGAGAGAAGGAGCGTCCGAGTGCGGGAGGAGGGACGGGCAGCGCGGGGACGGCGCGAGGACGGGGCTGGGATGGCAGCGAGAGCGTCGGAAAGGCAGCAGCCCGCAGTGAGCTGCGGGGGGGCGCCGCAGGGAGGGCCGGCAAAGAACTCTTTTGTGCGGCGTGCGGAGCTGCGGGGGGCGGCGGGGGATGGAGTTCCGTCCCGCTGAGCCCGTGAGTCACCTGCGGTGCTCCCGTTCCGTCCCGGCTCGTAGCGGCAGCGGTGCGGGCGGCAGAGCGGGAGGTGCCAGGTTGGAGACTGGGAACAACCTGTGTTGCAAAGAGCGGTCAGCACTGCACAGCTGCCCAGGACAGTAGGGAGTCCCCATCCCTGGGGGTGTTCCAGGAATGTGGGGATGTGGTACAAAGGGATATGGTGTAGTGGAGAAATGATGGTGGTTTGTGAACTGTTGGACAGAATCATCTTAACTAAGTAGACGTTCTTTACCATGAGAGTGGTGAGTGCTGGATCTGCTGCCCAGAGAGGCTGTGGATGCCCCGTCCATCCGTGGAGGTGTTCAAGGCCAGGTTGGATGCGGCCCTGGGCAGCCTGGGCTGCTGTGAAATGTGGAGGTTGGTGGCCCTGCATGTGACGGGGGGGTTGGTGCTTCATGATCCTCGAGGTCCCTTCCAGCCCAAACCATCCTGTGGTTCTGTGATACGATTCTATGAGGTCTTTTGCAACTGTGGTGATTCTGTGACTCCATGAACTGCTCTCTGTCTGACCAGGCTCCAAATGCAGTGAGCTGATGAAGAAAAGGGGCCATGTGCTCTGCATGGCTGTGTGTGCAGTGCCATGGATCCTTGTTTTGGTGCTGGTGGTCATGATAGGTGAGTGCCACCCGCATCCCCACGGGGATGGAACCTCCACTGTCAATGTAGGACGGGGGACGATGGGGTTTCCCAGCACTCTGAGCTGCTCCCCAAGCACAGCCCCCATCCCACCTCCTGGGGCGCCCACGTGGTGCCCCAAACCACCTTCTGCTCCACCTTCCCAACCTCTGCAACCGCTGCGAGGCCATCGCCCCGTGGCCGTGCATCCCAAGCCCACATCTGCTGCAGGGGAACCTTCTTTGCCTCTCACTTGCCCACCTCTCTCCCTCTCAGTGCTCCGGCATCCGTCGTGCTCACCTCGCCCACACTTCTCCCACGTCTGCCCCAACGCCTGGCTCGGTTTCCAAGGGAAATGCTTTTATTTCTCGGACACAGAGAGTGACTGGAACAGCAGCAGGGAGCACTGCCAGCGCCTTGGAGCTTCCCTGGCCACCGTGGACATGGAGGAGGAGGTGGTGAGAGCGGGGCGTGAGCCGCAGTGCCAACACGGGGGTGGGAAACGCACACTTGTGGGGCCACACCAACTGCTGGCGGTGCCCCCAATTGGCCCCGTGCCACAGCCATGAGGAGATGCCTTGCAGCGAGGTGGGACCTGAGATGGGGGCTTGAGGGGGGAAAGTGCTCCAACGGCTCCAATCACACCTGGGTTTGTTCAAAGGAATTCATGCTGCGGTACCGGGGCCTGGAAAACTGTTGGCTTGGGCTGCACAGGGCAGCTCCAGCACCCCGCCTCTCCAGCCTGTCTTTCCCAAAGAGGACGTGGCCATCGATGACGAAATTCCATTCACGTGCGCTGTCCCACCACGTCTCCGTGATCGCAGTGATATCACGGCCCTGTGGCCGCACACAGATCTCCAGTCCTTGCTGTTTATTTCCCGTGTGCATGCCTTGCTATACGGGCACTTTAGGGAAGCAGAGGGTGCAGGTATCTCTAGAGGGATGCAAGGAGGTTTAAGTTGGGCTGTTGGCAATGTTACCTCCTCTGAGGAGTCCTCACAAAGCAGCATGGCTTGGCAAGGAGCTGCTGGGTGGGATGAGGGGAAAGAAGGGGACAGCGGGAGCAAGGATGTGTCACCTGGAGAGAATGCAGGGAAGCTGTCTGGACTTGCAGAGATGAGATTAGGAACACCGAGGCACGGATGGAACCAAACTTGGCGAGGGATGTTAAAAAGAAGAAGATGTTGTACAGGTACACGAGTCAGAAGAGACAGGACAAAGGGAGCGTACCTCTTCTGCTAAATGGGAAAGGAGAACTGGCAACGACTGCTGTGGAGAAGGCTGAGGTACTCAGAGAGGTCTTTGCCTCTGCCTTCACTGGCAGCCAGGATTCTCACATCCCTGAACCATATAAGTGCAATGGCCCGGATCACGTGCATCCCAGGGTTCTACAGGAGCTGCCTGATGTGGTTGCCAAGCCGTGCAAGATCAGATCTGAAAAGTTATGGCTGTCAGGCCAAGTCCCCGGGGACCAGAGAGAGGGAAACATTGCTCCCATTTACAAGAAAGAGAGGAATGAGGACCCGGGGAACTCCAGGCCGGTGAGTCTCACCTCTGCCTGAGAAGATCATGAAGCAGATCCTCCTGGAAGAGATGTTCAGGCACATGAGGGATGAGCGGATCATCTGAGTCAGCCAGCACGGCTTTAGCAAGGGAAGGTCGTGCCTGACCAACATGGTGGCCTTCTATGGGGAAGTGACAGCATTGGTGGACAAAGGGAAGGTGACCAACGTCATCTGCCTGGACTTGTGCGAAGTCTCCGCCATGGTCCTACACCACATCCTTATCTCAGAACTGGAGAGATGTGGATGGAAGGGTGGGCTGTTGGGTGGATAAAGAATCGGTTGGAAGGCTGTGGCCAGAGGCTTGCTGTCAATGGCTCTGTGTCCACGTGCAGACCAACAGTGAGCAGTGTTCCCCAGGGGTCCACCTTGTGTCTGGTGCTCTTTAGCATCTTTATCAGTGACATCAATGATGGGATTGAGTGCAGCCTCAGCATGTTTGCTGCACTGAGCAGTGCAGTTGGTACAGCAGGAGGAAGAGACAGCATGCAGAGGGACCATGACAAACTGGAAAGGTGGGCCCTTGTGAACCTAATGAGGTTCAACAAAGCAAAGTGCAAAGTTTTGCAGCTGGGCTGAGGTAATCCCGGGGATGTATGCGAACTGGGAGAAGAAGAACTCCTTGAGAATGGCCTTGCTGAGAAGGACCTGGGGGTCCTGGCAGGTGAACAACGGAACGTGAGCCAGCAGGGGGCTGCATCAGCTGAGGGGCGGCCAGCAGGGACAGGGAGGGGATGGTCCCGTGTCCAGGTCCAGAGCCTCCAGCACAGGAAAGATGTGGAGCTCTGGGAGAGGGTCCAGAAGAGAGACACAAAGATGACCCAAGGCCTGGAGCACCTCCTGTGTGACGGCAGGCTGAGGGAGCTGGTCCTGTTCAGGGAGCTCTTTTCAGCCTGGTAGAGAAAAGGCAGCTGGGAGACCACATTGTGGCCTTCCAATATTTAGAGGGAATTTATAGACATGAGGGAAATCGACTGACTTGTTGTATGGCTAGGTTGTGATAGTGAGGCTGCAGACACCCCATCCCCAGTGGTGCACAAGGACAGGCTGGATGGGGCCTTGGCCACGGATCCAGCATGTGATCTAGTGGTTGGCAGCCCTGCCTGTGGTGGGAGGTTGGGACTGGGTGGTCCTTGGGGTCCTTCTAGCACAAACCATTCTATGATTCTATGATCCAAAGGCTTTCATGCTGCGGTACCAGGGCCCAGCAAACTGTTGGCTTGGGCTGCACAGGGCAGAAGGGGACGAGCACTGGACGTGGGCCGACGGCAGCGCCTTCACCAACTGGTCAGTGTGTGCGTCCGTCTGTCTGGCTGGGATCTCGGACAGGGTCCGTTTGGGATGGGCTGGGATTGGCTTTCCCATTCTGCTCCCTCCTGTGCTCAGGTTCCAGCTGCGAGGCGGAGGCCGATGTGCGTACCTGAATGGGGACAGGATCAGCTCAGCCCTCTGCCACATTAAGAAGCTGTGGGTGTGCAGCAGAGCCGACAGCTTTGTCCTCTGGAGGAATGGGACAAATCCACAGTGACAGATCCCAGCCCAGCCAGCTCGTGCCAATGCTGCTGGGCACTGCCATGCCATGGCTGTGTGCTGGAATCTGCCTCTTTCCAGCAGTGCTGCAGCTGTTCCTGCATGGAACCACGCAGCTCTGCTGCTCGTTATCTCTCAGGGAAGATGTTTAATTGCACTGTGCCTTAAAGGGAGGGTCCTCCAAGGGTCCTTGAAGGTCACAGCAGCACGGAACGATCCCACGCTGCTGCCCCAGTGCGGCCGGACCCGAGGCTGGTGGTATTTCTGCTCTCCTTTCGGGCTCTGTGTCACATCGTGGTGCCACCACTGTGTCACATCGCGGTGCCACCACTGTGTCACATCGTGGTGCCATCGCTCTCAGCCGCCGTCGGACTTTGGCTCCAGGCGATGTCGCTCCTGGTGCTGTTACACGGCCGGAGCCCTGCAGGAGGCTTTCTGCACTTGCAGGTCTCGCTGAGCTGCTTCCTTTTGTGCTTGCGCTGAGCTCTCAGTGAAGTCGCTGTGTTTTCGGGTCGTTTGCAGGCGGTGCCGTCCTGTGGCTGCGATGGCAGCACCACGTCCTCCCGTTGTGTCCCTGCAGCGCTGCGCGGGGCAGCAGCAAAGTGAGGGCGCGCTCGGTGCCGCTGTGTGCGTCACGGAGAGAGGGCTGGGAAGGAGAGCAGCGCTGCCAGAAGGACCCCCGGGGCACAGCGGCGGCTGCAGGTGGCACCAATGGCAGTGAGCAGCGGCTGCCGTTGCTGTCACTCAGTGCTGTCTGTGCACTCTCAGACACCGGGTGCAAGGGGGATAGATCCGCCTGGAAAAATCGTGCTACAGATACAGGCAGATGAGGCAAGCAGAGAAGTTGCTAAGAGGTAGAGACTGGTTACAATTGTTTGATACATACCCTTTAAATTCTGTAAACACCTCTGATACACCTAAAATAGGCAGTGCGATCAAGCAGGTTCAAAAGGGGCTACTTACTGATTGCAGACTAAGACAGAAATCGGGCTGGTTAACAGATTCAGCGCATGTTACCCATAAGCATATCGCTAGTTATGTTAGCTGGACGGTGCCCAGCTGCCCTTTGGATCCGAGCAGCACCCACGGAGCTTCACCCTCGCTTCTCTAAGAAGCTGTATAACAGCGACCGGGCTCCTCCTGCTCCATGTCGTCTTCTCCCCTCGGCTTTGGCACGCGCTGCCCGGCCGACTCTCTCTGTGGCTTTGGAAGCTGCCCGGCCGACGTCCTTCCCCCGCAGACAGCATCCCGAGGTGCAGCGTTCGCACACTGCTGCACGCAGCCGGGTCCCTGTTCGGGCGCCATTTGCGGGAGCGGGATTGTGGAACTCAGATTAGGGTTCCAGAGTGACAGACAGACCATTCTGGTGACCAACCCGGTGGGGGTGCAGGAGGAATTCTGGTACCACCACGAGGAGACAGGGGACAAAGAGAGGCTTGCGAGTCTCAGTTCCCAGGCAGTTTTCTCCTGGTAGAGTGCAGTCCCAGGTTCCATGCCTTGGAGATCCCAGTCCATCCCAGTGGAAAGGGTCCCACGTGGGCACCTGGTCATCCCAAGGCATACACACAGCAAAGGCAACATTTGAGACTGGATGGTGTTCCTTACCCGTCCTATCCAGGTATTCATGTCCCCACGGCCTGTTTCTACCTCTAAAGTTTGCTTAAGGTCTCTAATTTCCTTTACCATTTTGGGATCATTTGTTGAGTCCCATGGCGTTATTTGGGGCGTCACTGGGTGATGCCATTGTTGATAGATCTCACAAACTAATTAATAATTCCTATAACCGCTATCCTGAATCCCCCTCTTGGGTCTCTCACACTGGGTTTGGAGTCTCAGTTACGTTTATCACGAGGCCCCTTCCTCCCCTTATTGAACTTCCCCCTTTGCTATTAAGAGTACAGCCATCAAATCCCAGCTGTCCAACCCGACTGCTGGTTCATCTTTTTCCAGAATGAGGCCCTGTCCGCAGCACTGTGTCCAGGCCTGGGGAACCCAGCACAGGAAGGATGTGGAGCTCTTGGAGCGGGTCCAGAGGAGGGCACTGAGATGGTCAGAGGGCTGGAGCAGCTCTCCTATGAGGAAAGCTTGAGGGAACTGAGATTGTTTGGCTTGGAGAAGAGAAGGCTGCGGGGAGACCTCATTGTGGCCTTCAAGTACTCGGAGAGAGTGGATAAACAGGAGGGGGAACGGCTGTTTGTGAGGGTGGATGGTGATAGGACAAGGGGGAATGGCTTTAAAGTGAGACAGGGGAGGTTTGGGTTGGATATGAGGAGGAAGTTCTTCAGCCAGAGGACGGTGAGGCACTGGAACAGGTTGCCCAAGGAGGCTGTGGATGCCCCATCCCTGCAGGCATTCAAGGCCAGGCTGGATGTGGCTCTGGGCAGCCTGGGCTGCTGGTTGGCGACCTGCACACAGCAGGGGGTTGGAACCAGATGAGCACCGTGGGCCTCTGCAACCCAGGCCATTCTATGGTCCCATGGTCCTATGAACAGACGTATTCCCACGTGCATCACCGCTCGCTGTTCCTCCGGAGGTAATTAACACACGCACCCCCCTCTCGAGGAACGATGTAAGAACGCTCAGCCTCTGTTCCTCGCTCTCTGCTGCCGCCTGCTGTCCTTTCAGCCCCATTCCCGTCTGCTCGGCGTCCTTTGACTTCCTCAGGCGCTCCTCCTCGCTCACCCTCCCGATGAACTCTTCATCGCTGTGCGCTCGGTGGGACGATGCCGATTAGAAATGATTTCCAGGCACAAAATCGTAACGTTTGCTCGCTCCGCCGTGAGCTCTGAACAGCCGTGGCCGCTCACGCTTTTCTCCCGCTGCAGACACGATCTCAGCCG
>JARXNR010000271.1:0-11924 GCA_036346035.1 Crossoptilon crossoptilon
CGTGGTGAGTGGGGGGAGGGTTCAAAGGGGGCGGGGCCAAATTGGGGGCGTGGTCAGAAATGGGGCGGGGTTACGTGGGGGGTGTGGTTACTTGTAATAGCGCGGAATGGCCGCCAGGGGGCGCAGTAGTCGGGAGGTGGGGGTGGAACGGGTTGTAATAGCAAGGAGCGTCCACCAGGGGGCGTGGCGATGGAAGGGGTTGTAATTGCACAGAATGACCACCAGGGGGTGCAGTAAATGAGAGGGTTGCGAAAGCAAGGAGCGACCAGTAGGGTGAGCGGGGAAAAAGAAGGGGGGGGGGGCAAAGGGGCGGGGCCAAAATGGGGGCGTGGTGAGAAATGGGGCGGGGCTAGCAGGGGGTGTGGTCAGTTGTAATAGCAGGGAATGGCCACCAGGGGGCGCAGTAAATGGGAGGGTTGTAACAAAGCGGAGCAGCCGGAATGGGGGGGGTGTCAGGGGGGCGGGGGCCAGGCGTGGTCAGGAGGGCTGCAATGGCACGGAGCGGCCACCAGGCGGCGCTGTTACGCGGGGATTTGGGGTCCCTGGGTGAGCTGTAACAGCGGGGAGCGGCCAGCAGGGGGCGCGTTGACATAATGCGGTGTAATGGCACCGAGCGGCCAGCAGGGGGCGCTGACACAATGCGGTGTAACGGCACCGAGCGGCCAGCAGGGGGCGCGCTGACACAATGCGGTGTAACGGCATAAAGTGGTCAGCAGGGGGCGCTGACACAATGCGGTGTAATGGCACCGAGCGGCCAGCAGGGGGCGCTGACACAATGCGGTGTAATGGCACAGACCGGCCAGCAGGGGGCGCCACTATGCGAGCTCTATGGAGGGGGGTCTCAATTGGGGGGGGCTGGGGGGGGTCCCAATTTGGGGTGGGGGGGCTCCGTATTTGTGGGGGGGGGGGGGGGGCGTCTCACCTTGCCGAAGCTGCCCTTCCCCAGCACCATCAGGAAATGGAAATCGGCCAATCGGGAGCGGCCCCCCCCAAAAAAGCCTCGCGTGGGATCCGTGGGGCTGAGGGCTGGGGGGGGGGTGGGGGGGGGCGAACACGGCCCGCGGCGGACCCTCTGGGGGGGGGGGGGCCAAAAAGGGGGGGCGAAAAGCTCCATTTACCCCCCCCCCAATGGGGCACAGGGGGCATCTGCCCCCCCCCCCCCCAATATTTTTCAATGCCGTTTGCCCCCATTGTTTGTTTGCCCCCATTGTTTGCCCCCCTGGGGGGGGGGGGTCATTATTTGCCCTCATTAACGAAGCGGTTATTTGCCCTCATTAAGCAAATTATTAGGGTTAATGGTTATTAGAACCCATTAATTGGTCGTTAAGCCCCCAGGGGGGGTAATTAATTACCTCGTACAGCTCCAGGGGGTAATTACAGGCCTGGAAGAGAACAAAGAGCCCCAATTAATGAGGGGGGGGGGGTAATTACTGGGGGGGGGGGGTAATTATGAGGGGGTTATTAAGGGGGGTTTAATTATGGGGGGGTTTAATTATTGGGGGGGTTAATTATGGGGGGGTAATTATGAGGGGGGTAATTATGGGGGGGGTAATTATGGGGGTGTTTGGAGGGGGATTTGGGGAAGGGGGTATTTGGGGGTGGTAATTGGTGGGGGTTAATTAAGGGGAGTAATTAAGGGGTGGTAATTAAGGGGGGGTAATTAAGGGGGGGTAATTGCGGACGGCGTGATTACAAGGGGATTTTGGGGGTTAATAATGGAGGGGGGTTAATTACGGGGGTATTTGGGGGCGGTAACGAGGGGGGCTGACGGGGGGGTTAATGAGGGCGGGGTTAACGAGGGGCGTTAATTAACGAGCCTCGAATTTGGGCCGCAGGCCGCAGTCGTCGGTGTCGGCCACCGGGACGTTGTAGTACTCGCCCTCCTCCTGGTTCAGCAGCTTGAACCTGCAGCCCATAATAGCACAGCGCACACAGGGACCCCACCGACCCCACAGGGACCCCATAGAGCCCATAGGGACCCCATAGAGCCCATAAGGACCCCATAGAGCCCATAGGGACCCCATAGAGCCCATAGGGACCCCATAGAGCCCACAGGGACCCCATAGAGCCCATAGGAACACATAGAGCCCATAAGGACCCCACCGACCCCATAGAGCCCATAGGGACCCCATAGAGACCATAAGGACCCCACCGACCCCATAGAGCCCAAAGGGACCCCACAGATCACATAGAGCCCCATTGGGATCCCATAGACCCCATAGGAACACATAGAGCCCATAGGGACCCCACAGACCCCATACAGACCCCATAGAACCCCACAGACCCCATAGAGCCCATAGGGACACAGAGAGCCCATAGGGATCCCATAGAGCCCATAGGGTCCCATACAGACCCCATAACCACCCCATAGACCCCATGGAGCCCATAGGAACACATAGGAACACACAGAGCCCCATAGAGACCCCACAGCGACCCCAAGGAGCCCCATGGAAACGCGTGGAGCCCCATAGACCCCATAGGGACCTCGTGGACCCCACAGAGCCTCACAGCTGCCCCACAGCTGCCCCACATCCGCCCCACATCCACCCCGTATCCCCCCACATCCGCCCCATTGCTCACCCCACACCCTCCCCACATCCGCCCCACATCCGCCCCACATCCGCCCCATTGCCCACCCCATTTCTGCCCCACATCCGCTTCACATCGCCCCCCACCCCCGCCCCACATCTGCCCCACATCCCCCCCACATCCCCCCCCCACCCGCCCCACATCCGCCCCCCCGCGCCCCCACCATCCGTCCACGCCGCCCTTGAGCAGCTCGGCCACCCCGAAGCTCATGGCGCCCATGAAGTCGTTGCGGGACGTCCGGTCCCAGTCCCAAACCTCCACCGACAGCCGCCGCTCCGCGTCGCCGGCACGGAGAGCGCTGTGGGGCGCCCCATGGAGCCGTCGCCCCATAGATCCACCACCCCATGGAGCCGTCGCCCCATAGAATCCTCACCCCATACAGCCGCCACCCCATAGAGCTGCCACCCCATAGAGCCGCCACCCCATGGATACGCCACCCCATAGAATGCTCACCCCATGGATCTGCCACCCCATGAATCTGTCACCCCATAGATCCACCACCCCATGGAGCCGTCACCCCATAGATCCATCACCCCATAGATCCGCCACCCCATAGATCCGTCACCCCATGGTTCTATTACCCCATAGATCCACCACCCCATGGATCCGTCACCCCATAGAATCCTCACCCCATACAGCCGCCACCCCATAGAGCCGCCACCCCATAGATCCATCACCCCACAGATCCGCCACCCCATAGATCCATCACCCCACAGATCCGCCACCCCATAGATCCATCACCCCACAGATCCGCCACCCCATAGATCCATCACCCCATAGAATCCTCACCCCATAGATCTGCCACCCCATAGAATGCTCACCCCATGGATCTGCCACCCCATGGATCCACCACCCCATAGATCCATCACCCCATAGAATGCTCACCCCATAGATCCACCACCCCATGGATCCACCACCCCATAGATCCATCACCCCATAGAACGCTCACCCAATACCCTCCCACCAACCCCATAGATCCATAGCCACCACCCCATAGCCCTTTGCTCCAAACCGCATAGATGGCTCCCAACCCCATACCCAATCCCCCCACCCCATAACCGTCCCTCACCCCATAGATCCCCCAAGTTGACCCCATCACCCAGTCTATTCATAGCTCCTCAACCCCCACCGATCCGTAGCACCCCACAGAACCGCCCTTCACCCAATAGATCCTCCCACCCCATAGATATATCCGCCATAGCCCTGCCCCACAGCCGCCCCATATCCCCCCCACAGCCACCCCATATCCGCCCCATAGCCCTGCCCCACAGCCGCCCCATAGCCCTGCCCCACAGCCGCCCCCCGCGGCTCACAAGACGAAGGCTTCGTTCCAGACGGGGTTGAGCGTCGCCTTCACGGTCCGCGTTTTCTGCTTGGAGGCGTTTTTGGGGTCGGGGATCAGCTTCAGCTTCACGTAGGGGTCCGACAGCCCGTTGGGGTCCATGGGGATGAGGTTGCGGGCCTCCCCCACTGCGGGGACAGAGGCTGGAGCACGGCCCCACAGCCCGCGGCGCCCCACTGCGCCCCACTGCGCCCCATACAGACCCATAGAGCTCCATAGAAACCCACAGAACCCCATAGAACACCATAGAACCCCATAGAACCCCATGGAGCCCCGCAGCGCCCCCTGCTGGCTGCACCAGGATCTGCAGCCTCCCATAGAGCCCCATAGCACCCCATAGGGCCCTGTAAAACCCCATAGAACCCCATAGAGCCCCATAAAACCCCATAGCGCCCCATAGAACCCCTTGGAACTCCATAGGACTCCATAGACCCCCATAGCGCCCCACAGCGTCCCCTGCTGGCTGCACCAGGATCTGCAGCCTCCCATAGAGCCCCATAGAACCCATGGAGCCCCGCAGCGCCCCCTGCTGGCTGCACCAGGATCTGCAGCCTCCCATAGACCCCCATAGACCCCCATAGAGCCCCATAGAGCCCCATGGAGCCCCACAGCGCCCCCTGCTGGCTGCACGCGGATCTGCAGGTAGCCCATAGGACTCCATAGCGCCCCTCATTGCGCCCCTCTTACCGGTGACGCGCAGGGTGTCGCCCCCTATGGGCTGCACGCGGATCTGCAGCCGGCCGCGCCGCTCCGTGTGATCCCCGCCTGCACCGGCACCATTGCACACTCACTGTTGCACACTCACTGTTGCACAACCCCCCCCATTGCACGAGGACCCCCTTCCCAGCGACCAACTCGTACCCGCTCACACCCACACTGCTTGCACACTGCTTGCACACTGCTTGCACACTCACACGAGCACTTCATGCCCTGGTGCACCAGGCCGTAGAGCGTCCACCCATCTTATGGACGTCTGTCTGTCCGGATGCCCATGTGTCCGTCTGTCCCCCCATCCACCCTTATGGACGTCCATCTGTCCCTCCGTCTGTCCCTACGGACGTCCGTCTGTCCGTCTGTCCGTCCATTCGGCCCCGTGGACATCTGTCTATCCGCCTATTCATCCCTATGGGCGTCCATCTGTCCACCTTCTCATCCGTCTGTCTGTCTGTCCATCCATTGCTATGGGTATCCGGGCGTCCATCCATCCCTATGGACGTCTGTATGTCTGTCCATCCATCTCTGTGAACGTCCATCCGTCCGTCTGTCTGCCCCTCCGTTCAACTCCATGGACACCTGCCTGTCCACCCATCCATCCCTATGGCCATCTGTCCGTCCGTCTGTGCCCCATTGCTGCCCATCTGTCCATCCGTCCGTCCACCCGTCTGTGCATCCCCCCACATCCGTCCGTCTGTCCGTCCGTGGGTCCCTCACCCCCTCATGGCTCCGGCTGTCTGTCTGTCCGTCTGTGGGTGTCCCCACCCCCCGCTGTAGGCGGCCGCGGCCGTCTGTCCGTCCTCCGCGTGGCTGTGAGTCAGCGGCTGTGGGTCCGTCCGAGGATGCGGCCCCTTTAAGGGGGCTGTAGGTCCGTCCGTGGGTCCGTCCGTGGGTCTGTGGGTCCGTCCGTGGGTCTGTCCAGGGGTCTGTCCGTAGCTCTGTGCGTCCATCCATGGGTCTGTTGTCCATGGGTCCGTCTGTGGGTCCGTCCAGGGGTCTGTGGGTCCGTCCGTGGGTCCGTCTATAGGTCTGTCCGTGGGTCCGTCCGTGGATCTGTGGGTCTGCCTGTGGGGCTGTGAGTCCACCTGTGGGTCTGTCCATGAGTCCGTCCGTGGGTCCGTCCGTGGCTCTATCCGTGGGTCCGTGGGTCTGTCTGTAGGTCCGTCTATAGGTCCGTCTGTGGGTCTGTCTGTGGGTCTGTCCATGGATCTGTGGGGCTGTGGGTCCGTCCGTGGGTCCGTCCGTGGGTCCATTCACAGATCCCCCACCTCCCCCCCCCACACCCACGGGTCCACCCCCCCCCCCCCCACGGCCCCGTCCCGCACCCAGACCTGCGACCCCGACCCCTTCACCCCCACCCCTGGGTGCCCCCCGTGCCCACCTCCATCCCATAATACCCCGCTGTCCCCTCAGAGCCCACGGTGGCGCTGTTGGTGGTGTCCCACACCCCCACCCCACCCCACATCCCAACCCCACACCCCCACCCTGCATCGCCACCCTACATCCCCCGTCCCCACCCCCCATCCCCCACCCCAGCCCTCGATGCCCCCCCAGATGCCCCCCCTGCCCCCCGCATCCCATAATACCTCATACCCCACATCCCATAACACCCCACACCCCTACATCCCATAATACCCCCATCCCATAATACCCCATACCCCCATCCATCCCATAACCCCCCACATCCATCCCATAACACCCCATAGCCCCCCATCCCATTATGCCCCACATCCATCCCATAGTCCCCCCCATCCATCCCATAATACCCCACACCCCACATCCCATAATATCCCCCATCCATCCCATAATACCCCTGCATCCCATAATACCCCACATCCATCCCATAATCCTTTGCATCCCATAATACCCCATACCCCCATCCCACAATCCCCCCCATCCATCCCATAATACCCTCCATCCCATAATCCCCCCACCCCATAATGCCCCCATCCATCCCATAATACCCCACAGCCCCCACCCCACAATCCCCCCATCCATCCCATAATATCCTCCCATCCCACAATACCCCCATCCATCCCATAACACCCCATACCCCCCACCCCACAATGCCCCCATCCCATAATCCCCCCATCCCATAATACCCCCATCCATCCCATAATGCCCCCATCCCATAATACCCCCATCCCATAATGCCCACATCCCATAATGCCCCCATCCCATAATAGCCCCCATCCCATAATCCCCCCACCCCATGCCCCCCCAATCCCATAGTGCCCCCACCCCACGATGCCCCCATCCATCCCATAATCCCCCCATCCCCTAATACCCCCATCCCATAATCTCCCATACCCCCCGTCCATCCCATAATGCCCCCATCCCATAATAACCCCCCATCCCATAACCCCCACGCCCCCCATCCCATGCCCCCCATCCCACAATGCCCCCATCCATCCCATAATACCCCCCATCCCATAATCCCCCCATCCCATAATACCCCCATCCCATGATCCCCCATCCCATAATCCCCCATCCCACAATGCCCCCATCCACCCCATAACACCCCATACCCTCCATCCATCCCATAATACCCCACGCCCCACAAGGCCCCCCTCCATCCCATAATGCCCCCATCCCATAATCCCCCCATCCCATAATCCCCCCCCCATCCCATAATACCCCCCGCCATCCCATAATCCCCTGCCATCCCATAATGCCCCACAATCCATCCCATAATGCCCCACAATCCATCCCATAATGCCCCCATCCATCCCATAATACCCATAAATCCATCCCATAATGCCCCACAATCCATCCCATAATGCCCCCATCCATCCCATAATGCCCCCATCCATCCCATAATGCCCCATCCATCCCATAATGCCCCCATCCCATAATACCCCCCATCCCATAATACCCCCATCCCATAATCCCCCCATCCCATAATACCCCCCCATCCCATAATACCCCCCCCCCCCACAATGCCCCACGGCCCCACCCACGCCATGACACCGCGGTGCCCCCAGCCGTTCCCATGGCGCTGCCCGGCGCTGAGGACCGCGCGGCGGTGCGGCCGCTGTTCTGCCGCCGGGGGGCGCTGCGGCACAAGGTGGTGCACGAGGTCAAGAGCCACCGCTTCACCGCGCGCTTCTTCAAGCAGCCGACCTTCTGCAGCCACTGCACCGACTTCATCTGGTGCGGGGGGCCTGCGGGGCCTGCGGGGTGGGGGGTGGGGGGTGTGCGGGGGTGTGGGGGGGTGTGGGGTAATGTGGGGCAATGGGGGGTAATGGGGGGTAATGGGGGGTAATGGGGGGTAATGGGGGGTAATGTGGGGTAATGTGGGGTAATATGGGGTAATGGGGGGTAATGTGGGGCAATGTGGGGTAATGGGGGGGATGGAGGTAATGGGGTGCGGGGGGGGATATGGGGGTATGGCAGATAGGGGGAATATGGGGGATGTGGGGGGTATGGGGGGATATGGGGGGTATGGGGATATGGGGGTATGGGGATATGGGGGGCATGGGGGGTGTGGGGGGTGTGGGGGTAATATGGGGGTATGGGGGGTGTGGGGGGGATAATGGGGGTATGGGGGATATGGGGGGAATGGGGGTATGGGGGATATGGGGGGGATACAGGGGGGATGTGGGGGGTATGGGGGGTGGGGGGGGGATATGAGGGGTGTGGGGGGATATGGGGGTATGGGGGAGTTATGGGGGGAATGGGGCTATGGGGGTATGGGGGGTATGGGGGGTGTGGGGGATATGGGGGATATAAGGAGGGTATGGGGGGGAATGGGGGGTGTGGGGGGCATGGGGGGATATGGGGGGTATGGGGATATGGGGGATATGGGGAGTATAGGGGTAATAGGAGGTATGGAGGGTATGGGGGGTGTGGGGGGTGTGGGGGGGTATGGGGGTAATATGGGGGTATGGGGGGGATGTGGGGGGCTTGGGGGATATGGGGTTATGGGGCTACGGGGGATATGGGGGTAATGGGGGCTGTGGGGGTGTGGGGATATGGAGTGGTATGGGGGAATATGGGGGGATGGGGGGTGTGGGGGTGTGGGGGGATTTGGGGGGTGGGGGGGATGGGGGTAAAGGGGGATATGGGGGTAATGGGGGATATGGGGGTAATGGGGGATATGGGGGTATGGAGGGTGTGGGGGGTAGGGGGTCAATGGGGGCAATGGGGGCAATGGGGTGAATGGGGGCAATGGGGTCAATGGGGGCAATGGGGTCAATGGGGGCAATGGGGGCAATGGGGTCAATGGGGGCAATGGGGGCAATGGGGGCAATGGGGGCAATGGGGGCAATGGGGGGAATGGGGGGTACAGGGGAATGGGGTCAACGGGAGACAATGGGGGCTGTGGGGGGAACGGGGGTTATGGGGTAATGGGGGGCAATGGGGCAATGGGGGGAATGGGGGGTGTGGGGGATTTGGGGGGAATGGGGTCGATATGGTCAATGGGGGCAATGGGGTCAATGGGGTCAATGGGGTCAATGGGGGCAATGGGGTCAATGGGGGCAATGGGGGATGTGGG
Organism: Crossoptilon crossoptilon; assembly: GCA_036346035.1. Taxonomy (NCBI): domain Eukaryota; kingdom Metazoa; phylum Chordata; class Aves; order Galliformes; family Phasianidae; genus Crossoptilon; species Crossoptilon crossoptilon. Next base: position 9,144 of record JARXNR010000271.1, read on the forward strand.
GGCAATGGGATGAATGAGGACATCGTTGGGATGAATGGGGACATTGGGGTCAATGGGGACGTGGGGGGGCACTATGGGGTGGGGGGCACTATGGGGTGGGGGGTATTATGGGGTGGGGGCACTATGGGGTGGGGGCATTATGGGATGGGGGGCACCGTTGGAGGTGACTGCACTCTTCCCCCCCCATAGGGGCATTGGGAAGCAAGGCCTGCAGTGCATGGGTGAGTGGGACCCCCAAATAACCCCCCCGTGGGACCCCCAAATAATGCCAACCCCCCCCCCAAATCCCAATGCAAGGAGTGGGAAGGGGGGCGGGATTTCCGGAGGGGGCGTGGCCACGGCTGTGATTGACAGCACGGGAATCGATTGGGTGTAAAGGGAGGGGGTGGGGCGTGGCCACGGCAATGATTGACAGCACGGGAATTGATTGGGGGATAAAGGCAGGGGGCGTGGCCGCGGCTGTGATTGACATCCCGGGGGCGGGGACGGCGGTTGCCATGGGAACGGCGCTTGGGGCGGTTGCTAAGCAACGGGATGGGGAGGGGGGAGGGGGCGATTTTGGGGCATTTTGGGGCATTTTGGGGGTTTTTCAGTGAGTTTGGAGAGTTTGGGGAAATTTGTGGGGAATTTTGGGGTGATTTCGGCCAATTTGGAGCAATGTGAGGGAATTGGGGGCACAAAAATGTGAACTTTTGTCTGAAAATGTCCATTTTCTGCTGCTGTTTTGGGGCAAAAAGTGCCCAAGCGCTGGATTTTGGGGCTAAAAGCGCGGATTTTGGGCAAAAAGCGCGGATTTGGGGTCTGATCCTTCATCTCTGGGTGCCCAAATGCTGAATTTTGGGGCAAAAAGTTCCGATTCTGGGGCAAAAAGTGGAGATTTTGGGGCTAAAATGGCAGTTTTTGGGTCCGATCTGTGCCAGTTTGGTGCCCAAGTGCTGAATTTTGGGGCAAAAAGTGCGGATTTTGGGTCTGATTCTTCATCTCTGGGTGCCCAAATGCTGGATTTTGGGGCAAAAAGTGGAGATTTTGGGGCTAAAATGGCAGTTTTGGGGTCCCATCTGTGCCAGTTTGGTGCCCAAGTGCTGAATTTTGGGGCAAAAAGTGCGGATTTTGGGGCAAAAAGTTCAGATTTTGGGAGCTAAAATGGTGGATTTGAGTCTGAAAATGTGATTTTTGGGGCCAGAACTGCAGATTTTGGGTAAAAATTTGGGATTTGGGGGCTAAAAGTGGGGATTGGGGGACTGAATCTGTGCCAGTTTGGGTGCCCAAGCGCTGGATTTTGGGGCTAAAAGCGCAGATTTGGGGCAAAAAGTGCAGATTTGGGTTCTGATTCTTCATCTCCAGGTGCCTGAGCACTGAATTTTGGGGCAAAAAGTTCCGATTTTGGGGCTAAAATTGCAGTTTTTGGGTCCGATCTGTGCCTATTTGGTGCCCAAGCGCTGGATTTTGGGGCTAAAAGCGCAGATTTTGGGGCAAAAAGTGTGGATTTCGGGTCTGGTCCTTCATCTCCGGGTGCCTGAGCACTGAATTTTGGGGCTAAAAGTGCGGATTTGGGGCAAGAAGTTCGGATTTCGGGGCTAAAATTGCAGTTTTTGGGTCCGATCTGTGCCAGTTTGGTGCCCAAGCACCGGATTTTGGGGCTAAAAGCGCGGATTTTGGGGCTAAAAGCGCAGATTTTGGGGCGATTTTTTGCCGGTTCCGCACCTGTGGGAGCCCAAGCGCTGGGTTTTGGGGCCAAAAGCGCCGTTTTTGGGTCAGTTTGCAGCTTCGTGGTCCACAAACGCTGCCACGAATTCGTCAGCTTCGAGTGCCCCGGCGCCGGGAAGGGGCCGCAGACCGACGTGAGTTGGGGGGGGGGGGCGGAATTTGGGCTGAAATCCGGCGGTTTTGGGGCCGGGGGGGTGGGGGGGGGTGGGGGGGCGTTTGGGGCTGAGCCGCAATGTCATTTGGGGGGGGGATTTGGGGTCATTTTGGGGGGATTTTAGGGAGATTCGGGTCATTTTTGGGGTGATTTGGGGCTGAATTTTGGGGTGATTTTGGGGTGATTTGGGGTAAAATTGGGGCTGAATTTTGGGGTGATTTGGGGTCAATTTGGGATCGATTTGGGGCTGATCCTAAAGGTCATTTTTAGGGTGATTTTGGGGTGATTTTGGGGGGATTTGGGGTCATTTTTGGGGGGATTTTAGGGAGATTCGGGTCATTTTTGGGGTGATTTGGGGCTGAATTTTGGGGGTGATTTTGGGGTGATTTGGGGTAAAATTGGGGCTGAATTTTGGGGTGATTTGGGATCGATTTGGGGTTGACCCTAAAGGTCATTTTTAGGGTGGTTTTGGGGGGATTTGGGGTCATTTTGGGGATCACATGGGGTCATTTTGGGGTGTTTTGGGGCCGAATTTTGGGGTGATTTGGGCTGATTTGGGGCTGACCCTAAAGAGCATTTTTGGGGTGATTTTGGGGTGATTTGGGGTCGATTTTGGGGTAATTTGGGTTTGACCCTAAAGAGCATTTTTAGGGTGATTTCGGGGCGATTTGGGGTTGTTTTGGGGTTATTTTGGGGGGTCATTCGGGGTCACATGGGGTGATTTTGGGGCAGATTTGGGGTCAATTCGGGGCTGACCCTAAGGTCATTTTTGGGCTGATTTGGGTCCATTTGGGTCGATTTTGGGGCTGATTTTTGGGTCATTTTTCGGTTCAATTTGGGGCTGATTTGGGACGATTTTGGGGTCAATTTTGGGTCGATTTTGGGGCTGATTTGGAGCTGATTTGGGCCTCATTTTTGGG
>JARXNR010000339.1:0-14933 GCA_036346035.1 Crossoptilon crossoptilon
GTGCCATTTGGTTGTCAAAAAATGACATTTGGGCGTACGGGTTCCCTTTGGGGCACAAAATGCATGTTTGGGGGCCAATCGGCGTGCCATTTTTGGGTCAAAAAATCCACCTTTGGGGGCCAGTTGGAAGGCATTTGGGGTCATTGGGGACCAGTTTTTTTGGGGGGGGTTCCAAAAAAATGCATTTTGGTTTCATGGGACACTTTGTGGTCGCAAAATGCCATTTTGGGTCATTGGAAGCCAATGTTGGGTCAAAAAATGCCTTTGGGGTCAGTGGGTGCCATTCACGGGGCCGTTGGCGGTAAAAAGTTCTTTGGGGGCCATTTTAGGGTCAAAAAAATGCCCTTTTGGGGTAATTTGGGGGCCATTCGGTGGCCATTTGGGGTAAAAAACTGCCATTTTTGGAGTCATTGGGGGCACGTTGGGTTCAAAAAAATTCCAATTTGGGGTCATGGGCACCATTTTAGGTTGTGAAAAAAATGCCATTTTAGAGGCCCGCCGCTGGGGCCATTTGGCCCTCTTGGGTTAAAAATTATAAAAATGTTGTTTTGGGAGTCATTGGGGCCAGTGTGGGTCAGGAAAATTCCATTTGGGATAAGCGAGGTGCCATTTTTGGGCCCGGGAAAATGCGCATTTGGGGGGCCATAACTTTTTTGGGTGCCGATTTGTGGGGTCACGGAAATCCACTCGGGGGCATACGGAGAACCCATCTTGGGTTTAAAAAAGGCCAATTGTGGTGCATGTGCCTCAGAGTACGCGAACACACAGGGAGTGTGACTTCAGAGGACGAACCCACGGCGCCTCGCCAAGCGCCGGGATGGCTGTAGCGCCGCCGCACCACAGGTCGGACAAGTTTGGGGCCAAATCCCCCTGCTTTGGGGTATCTCTATTTTTGGCGGCCGTTTCGGCCTTTTGTTGGCGGCACGTTTCTGCATTCTTTGGGGCCATTTATGCCTCTTTTGAGGTGGCTCGTTTCTGCCATTTTTGGGGGCCGTTTCTGCATCCTTTTTGAGGTCGTTCTCTGACATTTTTGGGGAAGGTTCTGCCTTTTTGGGAAGTTTCTGGCATCTTTTTGGGGGCCATTTCCTTCGCCTTTTTGGGCGTTTTCTATAATAGTTTTGGGGCCATTTCTGATTTTTCGGCGCCGTTCTGAATCACTACTTTGGGGTCCATTTCGGAACCTTTTGTTGGCGGCGTTTCTGCTCTTTTGGGGGCGTTTTGCCTTTTTGGGGCCGTTTCTGCCCTTTTTGGGGCCGTTTCTGCCTCTTTTTGGGGCCAATTTTGGGCCAAATTCCCCCCAATTTGGGTTTCTCTCTTTTTTGGGGTCAGTTTCTGCCTCTTTTTGGGGCCGTTTCTGCCTCTTTGGGGCCAATTTTGGGGCAAATTCTGTCCGTTTAAGGACGTTTATGCCTCTTTTTGCAGGGCACGGTTTACTGCCCTTTTTGGGGCCAATTGTGGCCCAAATTCCCAACAGTGCCTGGTTCTGCCTTTTTTGGGGCCAATTGTGGGCCTTTTGTGGCACTCAGTGCTCTCAGCAGCAGCACAAGCCCCATTTTCCCATTTTCTCCCCGGTTCCTTTCTCCCCCCGTTGCTCCGCCCCCCATCCCCCCTCCCCCAAGTTTTAACCGATTTCCCTCCCACTTTTTCACCCCGTTTCCAGGCAGCGCGGCCCGGCGCCGTCGGGAGGCCCGTTTGGACACAAGTGTTTGTGGGACATGCAGCGGCACCGCCGGCTGGCGGAGCAGATCCTGCGAACGGGCCGCGACCTTTTCCCTCCCAGCAAGTACTGACCCCAAAAACGCCGCTTTTCGCCCCAAAAAACGGGGATTTCACCCCAAAAATGGACCCAAAATGGAGCGGAGGGGCAGAAAAAGCGCCGCTGTGGGACTTCCGTCGCGTGCTGATGACGTCACCGAAGCCACATCCTCTTTAATCCCGCCTCTTCCGGCCGAGCCAATCGCTGCTCAGCCAATGAGAAGCCGCCGCCGGCGCGCTTGGACTAAGCGCGGAGAGAGGGGCTGATCCTGCGCACAGCCCTCCAGCTTTTCTTTTCCCCGGCAAATCCTGACCCCAAAAACGCCGCTTTTCGCCCCCAAAAAACTGGGATTTCACCCCAAAAATGGGCCGTTGGGCCCCAAAATTCCCCTTGCGCGGCAACAGCGCGCCTTTGAACTGCGGTCGCCTGCTCATGGCGTTCCAGCGCCGACTTCCGGCTTTATTCCCGCCTTTTCCGGTCGATCCGCTGTGCTCAGCCAATGGGTAACGGCGACCCGTTGCAGCCGGCCAATCAGCACGCGTGGCGAGCCGGCGGCTAACCGCAAGCGTGGTGCTGCGCGGTGCATGCCGGGAGCGGAAGTAGCCCCTTCAGACCCCAAATAAACGCCTCCGGACCCCAAGGTGCCCCGTGTGACCCCTTCTCACCCCGCAAATTTTCCCCCTCAGGCCCCAAGGACCCCCGGCTGCCTCCCCAGCCCCAAACAACCGCCCCGCCTTCGATCCCCGTGGGGCACCGACGCCGCCATCAGCTTCCGTCGCCGGTTGTTGCCGTCACAGAGCCAACTTCCGCCTTTCGTCCCGCCTTTTCCGTCCGGGCTGAAGCCTTCAACCAATCGGAAGCACCCATCGCCACACGCCGGAAGCGGAAGTGTCTCCCGCCTGCTCTCACTTCCGGGGGATGAACGGAGCGGCGGATCCCGATGGCGGCGGGGGCAGCGGCTGCCGGCGGCGATACCGGGCCTTGAAGCGGCGGCTGCGGCTGCTGCTCTACGTGAGGGGCGACGGGGTGTGGGGCCGGGTTGTGGGGCAGGGCTATGGGGTCGGGTTATGGGGCCGGGTTGTAGGGCAGGGCTATGGGGCCGGGTTGTAGGGCCGGCTACGGGGCCCGGTTGTGGGGCAGGCCTATGGGGCCGGTTATGGGGCGGGGTTGTGGGGCCGGGTTATGGGGCGGGGTTGTGGGGTCGGTTATGGGGCAGGGATTTGGGGCAGGGCTGTGGGGTGGGGGTGTGGGGCCGGTTGTGGGGCGGGGATTTGGGGCAAGGCTACAAGGCCGGGTTATGGGGCACGGCTGAGGGGTGGGGGTATGGGGTCAGTTATGGGGCCGGTTGTGGGGCGGGGTTGTGGGGAGGGGATGCGGGGCAGGGCTATGGGGCCGGATTATGGGGCAGCGTTATGGGGTGGGGTTGTGGGGTCAGGTTATGGGGCCGGGTTATGGGGCGGGGTTGTGGGGTCGGCTATGGGGTTGGGTTATGGGGTGGGCGTGTGGGGTCAGTTATGGGGTCAGTTAGGGGCAGGGTTATGGGGTTGGCTATGGGGCAGGGTGATGGGGCTGGCTGTGGAACTGGGTTATGGGGCAGGGTTATGGGGTTGGCTATGGGGCCGGGTTATGGGGCTCATTATGGGGTTGGTTATGGGCAGGGTTATGGGGTTGGTTATGGGGCAGGGTTACGGAGCTGACCATGGGGCCGGGTTACGGAGCTGGCTATGGGGCCGGGTTATGGGGCAGGCTTATGGGGCTGGGTTATGAGGTTGGTTATGGGGCTGGCTATGGGGCTGGCTGTGGGGCTGTGGGCTGAGGCCTTTCTGTGGGGCCGTCCCCCCCATAGGAGCAGGAATGCTTCCAGGAGGAGCTGCGCCGCGCACAACGCCGCCTGCTGCGGGTCTCACGGGATAAGAGGTGCGGCCCCACAGCTGCCCCACAGCCGCCCCATAGATAGCCCATAACACCCCACAGCCACCCCATAGCTGCCCCATAGATAGCCCGTAACGCCCCATAGATGCCCCATAGATGCCCCATAGAAGCCTCACAGATACCCTATGGAGATCCCAAAGAGACCCCATAGCTGCCCCATAGCTGCCCCGTAGTTCTGGACCCCCAGAACCCCCCCAGGGACCCCCGTAGGATCCTCCCGTGCCCCCAGGACCCCCACAGGGCCCCATAGGACCCCCAAGTGCCCCCCAACCCCCCATAGGACCCCATGTGCCCCCCATATGACCCCCAAGACCCCCAGAACCCCCCATAGAACCCCCCCATAACCCCCCCATGTGCCCCCCAGGCCCCCTATAGGACCCTCCTGTGCCCCCCATAGCCCCCCATAGGACCCCCCTAGGACCCACATTTGCCCCCCAACCCCCCCTTGTGCCCCCCTGTGCCCCTCCCGACCCCCCATAGGACCCCATGTGTCCCCCACCCCCCCATGGGACCCCATGACCCCCCATGTGCCCCCCAGGACCCCTCCTGTGGCCCCCCAGGACCCCCCTAGGACCCTCCTGCGCCCCCCAACCCCCCTGTGCCCTCCATAGGACCCCCAGAACCCCCATAGGACCCCCCCGGACCCCCTGTGCCCCCCAACCCCCCATAGGAGCTCATGACCCCCCATGACCCCACATGTGTCCCCCATTTGCCCCCCCAGGATCCCCAGAACCCCCCCTAGGAGCCCCCCAGGACCCCCATTTGCCCCCCAACATCACCCATATCCCCCCCCTGTGCCCCCAGGACCCCTTAGAACCCCCCCAGGACCCACATTTGCCCCCCAACCCCCCCCCGTGCCCCCTTTGTGCCCCACAGCTTCCTCCTGGACCGGCTGCTGCAGTACGAGCAGGTGGACGACGACTCCTCAGGTACGCATGAAAGACTTGAACATCGTATGGTAACGTATCGCGATATGTCGTGATATGTTGTGACTAAGCAGATTATCACATAGTAACTTATCATAACATGTTATGGTATATCTTGATTTATCATGGAATAACTTTATAAGTGACGATGCGTTACGATGTGTTGTGCTGTATCGGCAGTAATTGCAATTGCATATCGCGATATATTACAGCATATGGTGGCGCGTTTTTGCCAGACTATAATATGATACGGTATATATCGTGATGTGTTACAGGATGGGTGACGTACCGTGACGTTATGCAATGTTTTACAATGTGTCGTGATATATCACAATGCATTATGGCATATCATGTTGCGACACGACGTTTTGGGGCATGTCACGGCACATCAGGCCATGACATTCCACACCGTGAGATCCTGACATATCATGATATATGATAATGTATCATAACACATCGCGACGTGTCATGATGTATCGTAACGTATCATGATGTAATGTGTTGTATCTTGACGTATCATCACATATCGTGGTGTCATATCGTGATTCATATCGTGACTTACAGACTCCGACGCCACTGCTTCCTCTGACAGCGACGGGGAAACGCCAAAAGGGGCGGAGCCGCCTCCCCTTAAAAGGTAACGGAGTGGGCGTGGCCTACGGAAGCCCCGCCCTCTTTTTTTTTCCAACATGGCTGCCACACTCTGCCTCCCCCCCCGTCCAATAGGAAGCGCAGCCCCACAGGGGGCGGAGCCTCACCGCCGCCCGCCCCCAGCCTGGCTCCACCCACTTCCTACCTGAGCGCGGTGAGTCACTGCCGCCAAGATGGCTGCCCGCGTCTGGGAGCCGCCATCTTGGGGGGGGGGGGGGGGTTGGGAGCCGCCATATTGGGGGGGGGGGCAGAGGGGAGACGGTGGGAGGGGGAAACCATTTTGGGTGTGGGGGCGGCCATTTTCTAATGGGAGCCGCCATCTTGGGGTGCGGGTTCCTCTATCGGGGGGGGGGGGGGGGGGGTTGTGGGTCGCCATCTTGGAGGATGGCAGCCGCCATCTTGGAAGAAGGGGGCGCCGCCATCTTGGGGTGCGGGTTCCTCCATCTCGGAGGGGTTGAGGGCCGCCATCTTGGGGGAAGGGGGCCGCCATCTTGGGGAGTGGGCGCCGCCATCTTGGAAGGGCGCGTTGCCATTTTGGGGGGTGTGAGCCGCCATCGTGTGGTCAGGCCCCACCCCCACGGCTCTCCCTGACCTCTGACCTCTGCCCTTTGCCCCCTCCCCCAGCTGGCCTCCCCCCCCTACAGCCCCTTCCCAGCAGATTACCTGGCCCCCCCCGAGCGGCCCCGCGGCCCCACGCGCCGCAATAAGGGATCCCGGCGCCTGCAGGTATGCGATCACCCTGCCCCATAGAGCCGGGTCCTGCCCCATAGATCCCGGTCCTGCTTCATAGATCCCGGTCCTGCCCCATAGATCCTGATCCTGCACCATAGATCCCGGTCCTGCCCCATAGATCCCGGTCCTGCCCCATAGATCCCAATCCTGCCCCATAGATCCCAGTTTTGCTCCATAGATTCAAATTCTGCCCCATAGGTTCTGATTCTGCCCCATCGAACCCGATCCTGCTCCATAGATCCCAATTCTGCCCCATAGATTTTAATTCTACTGCACAGATCCCGATTCTGTTCTCTATATTCCGATTCTGCCCCATAGATCCCGATCCAGCCCCATAGATCCTAATTCTGCTCCATAAACTCAAATTCTGCCCCATAGATTCTGATCCTGCCCTATTAGATCTCAATTCTGCCCCATAGATTTCAGTTCTACTGCATAGATCCTGATCCTGCCCCATAAGTCTCAGTCCTGCCCCATAGATCCCACAATCCTGCCCCACAGATCCTGATACTGCCCCGTAGCACCTCCTTTCTAAGCCCCGCCCCCTTTCTAAGCCCCGCCTTCCTTTCTAAGCCCCACCCTCACCCATATCTGCTAAGCCCCGCCCCCTTTCTAAGCCCCGCCCTCATATCTACCAGGCCCCGCCCTCTTGCTAAGCCCCGCCCCTAAGCCCCGCCCCCACCCGTAGCTGCCATGCCCCGCCCCCTTTCGAAGCCCCGCCCCCTTTCGAAGCCCCGCCCCCCACTTGTAGCTGCCAGGCCCCGCCTCCCTTCTAGGCCCCGCTCCCACCCATAGCTGCCAGGCCCCGCCCCCTTCGCTAAGCCCCGCCCCCTCCCCACGTAACCCTTTCCTCCCCGCAGCTGCCGGCCGCCCCCCCCCCGTCGCTGCCGTTCCCCCCTCCGCGCGGAATGGGGGGGGGTCCCGTGGCCGCCCCCCCCCCCCCCCCCCAAAGCCCCCGGCCCGGTGCCCCAAACCGTCCCCCGGCGGCTGCTGAGCGACGGCGGCGACGGCAGCGGCGACGACGGGATGGACGGCGACGACGAGTTGGTCATCGACATCCCCGAGTGAGGGGGGGCCACCCCACATGGACCCAAATCCACCCTAAATGGACCCAAATCCGCCCCACATGGACCCAAATCCGCCCCAAATGGACCCAAATCCGCCCCACATGGACCCAAATCCGCCCCACATGGACCCAAATCTGCCCTAAATAGACCCAAATCCGCCCCAAATGGACCCAAATCCGCCCCACATGGACCCAAATCCGCCCCACATGGACCCAAATCCGCCCTAAATGGACCCAAATCCGCCCCACATGGACCCAAATTGACCCAAAACAGAGAGAAATTGGCCCAAAATGCGGCCAAATGGACCCAAAATTGAGAGAAATCAGCCAAATTGATGTTAAATGGACCCAACTTGACATAAAAGGGAGAGAAACCGACCCTAAATGTACCAAAATGGACCCGAAATGGAGAGAAAGTGGCCCAAATTGACCCTAAATGGACCCAAATCGACCCGAAACTGAGAGAAATCGGCCGAAATTGATCCTAAATGGACCCAAATCCACCCAAAACAGAGAGAAATCACCCCAAAATGTGCCCAATTGGACCCCAAATGGAGAGAAATCGGCCCAAATCGACCCAAAATGGAGAAAAATCGGCCAAAATTGATCCTAAATGGACCCAAATGGACCCAAAACAGAGAGAAATCGCCCCAAAATGTGCCCAAATGGACCCTAAATAGAGAGAAATTGACCCAAAATGGACCCCAATGGACCTGAAACGGAGAGCAATCGGCTCAAAATGGACCCAAATGAATCAAAATGGACCCAAAATTGACCCAAACCCACCCGAAATGGACCCAAATACCCCCGACATGGACCCAAATCCACCCAAAATTGACCCAAACCCACCCGAAATGGACCCAAACCCACCCGAAATTGACCCAAATCCACCCGAAATTGACCCAAACCCACCTGAAATTGACCCAAGCCCACCTGAAATGGACCCAAATCCACCCAAAATTGACCCAAAATTGGAGTTGGGGGGGGGGGGGGGGGGGGGGGGCGGGGGGGGGGGAGGTGTGTGAAAAACCTAAAATCCGTGGAAATGTCCCCAAAAATGGCGTGGAAATGGGGCTGCGGGGGGGGGGGGGGCTCCGTGGATTTGTTTCAGCGTGCCCAAAATGCCCCAAAATTCCCCAAAATGAACCCAAAATGAAGCCAGAGCGACTCAAAATGGGGACTGGGGGGGACGGGGGGGGGGGGGAACATATTGTCCTAAAATGGATCAAAATTGACCCAAAATTGGGGGGGAGGGGAGGAGGAGGTGGGGGGCGGTGAAAACATTGACCTGAAATGGCTCAAAATTGACCCAAAATTGGGGGGGGGGGGGGGTGGGGTGGAAGCATTGACCCAAAATGGATCAAAATTGACCCAAAATCAGGGGGGGAGGGGGAGGAAACTGACCCAAAACGACTCAAAATTGACCCAAAATTGGGGTGGGGGGTGGGGCGAAAACATTGACCTGAAATGGCTCAAAATTGACCCAAAATCAGGAGGGGGGCGGTGGAAACATTGACCCAAAATGGCTCAAAACTGACCCAAAATTGGGGGTGGGGGAGGGAGGGAAAAAATTGACCCAAAATGGTTCAAAATTGACCCGAAATTGGGGGGGGGGGGGTTGGAATCATTGACCCCAAATTGCCCCCAAACGGCCCCCCCCCCCCCCCCCCCCCCCGCATCCCTTCGGCGCTCCGTTGCGATTTTTGGGGTGAAATTCGACGCTTTTGGGGTTTTTTTTTTTGCGTTTCCTTTCGTTTTTCTGCTGCTGAGCCACGTGGTGAGGGCACTTCCGGTCGCGGCGCAGGCGTTTGGGCGTCACTTCCGGCTCGCGGCGGCGACAATAGACATCACTTCCGGTTGTCGGTTTTCCCCCGCCCCCCGGGGGGCGCCGCAGCGCGGTTTTATTGGAGAGGTGGGCGGGGCTTAAAACGGGGGCGGGGCTTCGGAACATCTGTGGGCGGGGCCTGGGAGCGCTATGGGGCAGCCCCACGGATCTATGGGAACGGGACTGCGATCTATGGGGCAGCCCCACACATCTATGGGGTGCTGATCCGGTTCTATGGGGCAGCCCCACACATCTATGGGGCGCAGACCTGGATCTATGGGGCAGCCCCACACATCTATGGGGCGCTGATCCGGTTCTATGGGGCAGCCCCACAGAATTCGTGTTACACATCTATGGGGCAGCACCATATGTCTATAGGGTGCTGAGCCGCATCTATGGGGCAGCCCCACACATCTATGGGGTGCTGAGCCGGATCTATGGGGTAGCCCCACAGAATTCATGTTACACATCTATGGGGCAGCCCCACACATCTATGGGGTGCTGAGCCGGATCTATGGGGCAGCCCACACATCTATGGGGCGCTGATCCGGATCTATGGGGCAGCCCCACACATCCATGGGGCACCGATCCAGGTCTATGGGGCAGGCCCACACATCTACGGAGCGCCGACCCGGATCTATGGGGCAGCCCCCCATCTGCCCTGTGCCCCCCGCTCCGTGTGCCCCATAGGGGTGGGGAGGATCCATAGGGCGGCTGTAGAGCAACGCTGCCCCAAACCTGTGGGGAAAAAAACGCCGTGCTGCCCCACAGACCCACGCATCTATGGGGCCCGCCACGAAACCACGCCCCCCTCCAAGCCACGCCCCCTCCTTAAAGCCCCGCCCATCCGTGACCACGCCCCTCTAGAAGCCCCGCCCACTCCAGCTCAGCCAATAGCGCCCTTTCTTTACCTCACCCAACCTCATGCCACGCCCATATTTGGAGTAAGCCACGCCCACATTCTAATAAGCCACTCCCCCTATTCGCAACCCCACCAATCAGGCTACGCCCCTTCCATAAAGCCCCGCCCCACGTGACCACGCCCCTCCCATAAGCCCCGCCCCCTTTAGCCCCGCCCCCACGCGGTCCTTCCTACTCCGTAGCCCCACCCACCGCAGACCACGCCCACTCCCGTTCAGCCAATAGCTCTGCAAGCACGTGGCCACGCCCTTACGTTGGCCCCGCCCCATCGCAGGCCCCGCCCACTTTTGTAGCAAACCGCGCCCCACTCTTAGCCCCGCCCATTTGCACCTAAGCCACGCCCCTTCCTTTTAAAGCACCCACTGAAGCCACGCCCCTTTCCTCAGCCCCGCCCATCGCTATGCCACGCCCCCTTCTGTTAAAAGCCCCGCCCACCGCCGACTAAACCACGCCCCCTTTCTCAAAGCCCCACCCACCTCCATTCACCCCAACTCCGCCGCTCCGCCCCCTTCGCAGTGGGGGGGGCCGGAAACTGCGGCGGCGGGACCGGAAGCGTCGTGGGCGGGACCGGAAGCGCCGTGGGCCGGACCGGAAGCGTCGTGGGTTGGGCCGTGGGTCTGCAGGTGGCCTCGCAGTTGGGCGGCCGTGGCGCAATGGACGCCGCAGAGCCGGCAGCGCAGCGAACGGGCGCCGTGGGGCTGCGTGCTGCCGTGGTCCTTCGCCGCGTGGACGCGCAGGTAGGCGGCCGTCGTGAAGCCTGCGGGGGGGGGAAGAGGTGGGGGGAGGTGTGGAGGTCTGGACTCGATGGGGCTGGAGGTCTGGACTCTATGGTAGTGGAGGTCTGGACTCTATGGTAGTGGAGGTCTGGACTTTATGGTGCTGGAGGTTTGGACTCTATGGGAGTGGAGGTCTGGAAATTTGGACTCTATGGTGCTGGAGGTCTAGACTCCATGGTAGTGGAGATCTGGACTCTATGGTAATGCAGGACTGGACTCTATGGTGCTGGAGATCTGGATGTTTGGACTCTATGGTGTTGGAAGTCTGGACTCTATGGTAGTGCGGGGCTGGGAACTGGGAGGCTGGAGATTTGGACTCTATGGTGCTGGAGATCTGGACTCTATGGGGCTGGAGGTCTGGACTCTATGGTATTGGAGGTCTGAACTCCATGGTGCTGGAAATCTGGATGTCTGGACTCTATGGTGCTGGAGATCTGGATTCTATGGCAGTGGAGATCTGGACTCTATGGTGGCGGAGGTCTGAACTCTACGGTAGTGCAGGACATTCCAGCCCCATAACCCCCATTGCAACTCCCTAATCCCTCATCCCCCCATCCCCATAATCCCTCATCCCCCCATCCCAGCCCCTTATCTCCCATCCCAACCCCACATCCCCCCATCCCAGCCCCATCATCCCCCTCCCCAGCCTCATAACTCCCTACCCCAGCCCCATGACTTCACTCCCATCCCATCCCATCCCACCCCGACCCCACATCCCCCCACCTCAGCTCCTCTTCCCCCATCCCAACCCCACAACCCCCCATCCCAGCCCCACATCCCCCCACCCCAAAGCCCCCACCTTTGTTGCAGAGGCCGCAGACGTGCGTGGGGCCGTGGCCGATCCCAGCCCCATAACCCCATAACCCCCCATCCCAGCCCCTTATCTCCCACCCCATCCCCATCACCCCCCATCCCAACCCCACCACCCCCCACCCCAGCCCCGTATCTCCCACCCCAGCCCCATAACTTCACCCCCAGCCCCACGCCAGCCCCATATCCCCCATCCCAACCCCATATCCCCCACCCCAGCCCCCTATCTCCCATTCCAGCCCCATAACTTCCCTCCCATCCCATCCCATCCCATCCCACCCCAACCCCACATCCCCCCATCCCAGCCCCATAACCCCCCTCCTCATTCCCATAACTTCATCCCAAAGCCCCCCGCCCCCCTCCCCAGCCCCACCTTTGTTGCAGAGGCCGCAGACGTGCGTGGGGCCGTGGCCGATCCCAGCCCCATAACCCCATAACCCCCCATAACTGTCCCCGTGTAAGCCCCGCCCCTTTAGCCCCGCCGATTGGACCACGCCCCCGTTAACCCCGCCCCCAATAAGCCCCGCCCCGCCAATCAGGCTACACCCCCCAATAAGCCCCGCCCATTTATCTCCACCAGTCAGATCACACCCCAACAAGCCCCGCCCCTTTCATCCAGCCAATCGGACCGTGCCTTTGTTAGCCCCGCCCCATTCGTTCCGCCCCAATAAGCCCCGCCCCTTTCGCCCCGCCAATCAAACCACACCCGGATTAACCCCACCAATCACACCCCGCCCCCCCGTAAGCCCCGCCCCTTTCGCCCCGCCGATTGGACCACGCCCCCTTTTGCCCCGCCAATCGGGCCCCGCCCCCAGGTCAAAGCCCCGCCCCCGTCCTCAGACCCCGCCCCCTCGCTAAGCCCCGCCCCCCCGGGGCGGTACCTGGAAGATGAAGCTGCTCCATCCTCCCGCGTCCATCCCAGCCCCTTATCTCCCACCCCAGCCCCTTATCTCCCACCCCAGCCCCACGACCCCCCACCCCACAGCCCCTCCCCAGCCCCACCTTTGTTGCAGAGGCCGCAGACGTGCGTGGGGCCGTGGCCGTGCACCTTCATGTGGTCGCCGATGTAGGCGGCGCTGAGCAGCTTCCCGCAGACGTGGCAGGGCACCTTGTCCTCGTGCCGCACCGCGTGGGCTCGCAGCCGGTCCTTGGTGGCAAACGCCGCCTCGCACGTCTGTGGGGCGGGGGGGGGTCAGGGCCTGGGGGTATCTATGGGGCTCATATGTGGGGCTGGGGGTATCTATGGGGCTCATGTGTGGGGCTGGGGGATGATAAATGGGGGTGGGGGTATCTATGGGGCTGCTATGTGGGGCTGGGGGTATCTATGGGGATGATGTGTGGGGCTGGGGGTATCTATGGGGCTGATATGTGGGGCTGGGGGTATCTATGAGGATGATGTGTGGGGCTGGCGGTATCTATGGGGATGATATGTGGGGCTGGGGGTATCTATGGGGCTGATATGTGGGGCTAGGGGTATCTATGGGGATGATATGTGGGGCTGGGGGCTGCTTATTTGGGGCTGGGGTGGGGCTGGGAGTATCTATGGGGCTGCTATGTGGGGCTGGGGGATGCTTATGTGGGGCTGGGGGTATCTATGGGGCTCATATGTGGGGCTGGGGGATGATAGATGGGGGTGGGGGTATCTATGGAGCTGCTATGTGGGGCTGGGGGCTGCTTATGTGGGGCTGGGGTGGGGCTGGGAGTATCTATGGGGCTGCTATGTGGGGCTGGGGGATGCTTATGTGGGGCTGGGGGTATCTATGGGGCTGATATGAGGGGCTGGGGGATGATAGATGGGGCTGGGGGTATCTATGGGGCTGATATGAGGGGCTGGGGGTATCTATGGGGATGATATGTGGGGCTGGGGGATGATAGGTGGGGGTGGGGGTATCTATGGGGCTGCTATGTGGGGGTGGGGGATGATAGGTGGGGCTGGGGGTATCTATGGAGCTGCTATGTGGGGCTGGGGGCTGCTTATGTGGGGCTGGGGTGGGGCTGGGAGTATCTATGGGGCTGCTATGTGGGGCTGGGGGATGCTTATGTGGGGCTGGGGGTATCTATGGGGCTCATATGTGGGGCTGGGGGATGATAGATGGGGGTGGGGGTATCTATGGGGCTCATATGTGGGGGTGGGGGTATCTATGAGGATGATATATGGGGCTGGGGGATGATAGGTGGGGCTGGGAGCCTCTATGTGGGGCTGGGATGGGGCTGGGGGCTGCTTATGTGGGGCTGGGGGTATCTATGGGGCTGCTTATGTGGGGCTGGGGGTATCTATGGGGCTGCTTATGTGGGGCTGGGGGTATCTATGGGGCTGCTTTATGGGGCTGGGGGATGATAGGTGGGGGTGGGGGTATCTATGGGGCTGATATGTGGGGCTGGGGGTATCTATGGGGATGATGTGTGGGGCTGGGGGTATCTATGGGGCTCATATGTGGGGCTGGGGGATGCTTATGTGGGGCTGGGGATATCTATGAGGCTGCTATGTGGGGCTGGGGTGAGGCTGGGGGTATCTATGGGGCAGATATGGGGCAGCCATGGGGCATCTATGGGTTATCCATGGGGCAGCTATGAGGTATCTATGGGGCAGCTATAGGGCAGCTATGGGGCAGCTGTGGGGCAGCCGTGGGGCAGCTGTGGGGCAGCTATGGGGCAGCTGTGGGGCAGCTATGGGGCAGTGTGTGTCACGCTATGGGGCAGCTATGGGGCAGCTGTGGGGCAGCTATGGGGCAGCCGTGGGGCAGCTGTGGGGCAGCTGTGGGGCAGCTATGGGGCAGCTGTGGGGCAGCTGTGGGGCAGCTATGGGGCAGCCCTACCTGGCACTTGAAGGGCCGCTCGGTGGAATGCACCTGGCGCACGTGGCTGTTGAGGTGATCCGGGCTGAGGAACACAGAAATTGGGTGAAAAAAGGCCAAAATCGGGCAAAGGGGGGCAGAAACAGGAAGAAAAGAAACGGAAGAAGGTAAAAAAAATGGGGGAAAATGGAAAGAAATCGGGCAAATGGGGCAAAATGGGGGAAATGAACGGGAATTGGGGAAAAATGGAGGAAATAAAGGAGAATTGGGGCAAAATGGGGCAGAATTGGGACAAAATGGGGCAAAATTGGGGCGAAATGGGGGAAATAAAGGAGAATTGGGGCAAAATGGGGCAGAATTGGGGCAAAATAGGGGAAATAAAGGAGAATTGTGGCAAAATGGGGGAGAATTGGGGCAGAATGGGGGAAATAGAGGAGAATTGGGGCAAAATGGGGCAGAATTGGGGCAAAATGGACTCCAGTGAGTTGAAAATGAGGTAAAATGGGGACGAATTAGAACTAGAGTGACAGAAGCAGAGTGATGCAGGAAGAAAACAGACAAAAAAAGGCAAAAATGGGGTAAAATTGAACAGAATTGGGCAAAAGAAGCTCCCATAGGAGCAGAATTGGGGGAAATAAATGGGAATTTGGGCAAAATGGGGTGAATGTGGTTGGAATGAATGAAATAATGCAACAAAAGAAGCCAAAGCAAGCTAAAAGAAACCCAAATAATGCTTGAATTGG
>JARXNR010000495.1:0-34849 GCA_036346035.1 Crossoptilon crossoptilon
GGATGGGAGTGGGGGGGGGGTGGCGGGCGTGCGGGATGGCACGCGGTGGACGGGGAAAACGGCGTGCCCCCAAGGACGCCCCGGGTGTGCGGTGCCGGGCAGCGGATGCGGGCAGCGCCCCAGTGCGGGCCCGTAGGGTCGCGCTCAAGAAGCCGCTTGGCGGAGTTTTGCAAAGCGGATCGATGGCGTTCGGGAAGCACCGCGGATGGGGCGGTTTAGGGGTGAAGTGCGCGGGGGGGGACGCGGGGGGGGGGGGGGGGCTGCGTGCGCCGCCGCTCTGACGCCCCATGGCAGGTATGGGGGGGGTTCGTGCCACGGGGACCGGGAGTCCGTTCCCCGACCCATATCCGGCGCTGCGCTGCCAAGTTCGGCCCCGCGCGAACCGCCTCCGTGCGGCCCCGGAGCAGCGTCGGATGAGGCGACGGCACGTGAAGGTCAAGCTGGGGGGGGGGGGGGCGCGGGGGGGAACCCGCCGGAGGTGCGGAGGCGCGGGAGAGCCCCGCAGCGCCGGGATGGGGCGGGGAACGGATCCGCCCCGGGGGCCGCGCACCCCCCCCCGGTCTGCCCTGGGGCGGCAGAGCGGCGGCACGCAGCCCCCCCCCCCCCCCCCGGCCCCCCCGGCACTTCCCCTAAGCTCTCCGCGGTGCTTCCCGAACGCCATCGATCCCGATTGCAAAACCCCCAAAGCGGCTCGGGAGCGCGACCCTACGGCCCGCACGGGGCGCTGCCCCGCATCCCGCTGCCGGCACCCGCACACCCGGGGGCGGCCTTGGGGGCACGCCGGGGTCCCCGTCCCCGCGGCCATCCCGCACCGCCACCCCCCCCCCACTCCCATCCTTACCCCCATCCCACGCTTATCCCAATTCCTCCCCCCACCCCTACCGCAATTCCCCCCATCCCAACCCCCCAACCCCCATCCCTACCCGACCCCAATTCCCTCCCCGATCCCCATCCCATCCCGATTCCCCCCATCCCTACCCCAATTCCCCGATCCCATCCCGATCCCATCCCAATTCCCCCATCCCTACCCCAATTCCCCCCGATCCCGACCCCGATCCCCCCATCCCCCCATCCATCCCAATTCCCATCCCTATCCTTACCCCAATTCCGCCCCCACCCCCCGTTTACCCCAAATCCCCCCGTTCCCCCCCTCCCCCCCCGTACCTCTTCCCGCAGCCCCGCTCGCTCCCTCCACGTCCCGCGCTGCGCACGCTCGGCCCGAGGCACGGGGACGGCTCCCATTGGTCGACGTCACCGATCGCCCCGCCCACCGTGCCCCGCCCACCAATCATCGCCTCGCGCCCTCGGCCCCGCCCCTCAAAGGGACGGAGCGCCCCGCAAACGCACGGGGGTCGATGTGGCCCGCAGCCCCCCAGCGCCCCCCCCCCACTGCTGGGCCCGGCCGCCCCACAGGTCGCTTCCAGGAGGATGGGGCACCCCGTCAGCCCCCCACGATGGACGAGACGCCCCATAAACAACCCCCCCCCCCCAGAGGAGACGGAGCCCCCACAGCCCCCCCACAGCCCCCCCCCAGGGGCAGCGCAGCCCTCGCCCCCAACCGCGGCAAAGAGGCACCCACCCACACACCGCCCCCATCGGGATGGGGCACCCCATGCGGGGATATCGGCCCCCCCAAAGCCCCCCCTCCATCAGCTGTGGCAGCCCCCCCTACCCCCCCCCGTCCCGCTCTGCTCTCCGCTCCGCGGAGCCGCCAAGCACAAGAGAGCCCTTCAGCTGCGGTTAGCACGCTTGATTAGGAGCCCGTGGAATGGGTGGGGGTGGGGGGGCTGCATTCCAGCTGTGCACCCACGGGGGGAGTTTGGGGGGGGTCTCGTTCACCCCCGCCCCGCTCTCCCTTCGCCCCACAACAGCTGCAGCCAAAGTCCGCCGTGGGGCAGTGAATCATTAACCCGATGGAAAAACATGGGGGGGGGGAACCGTCCCATTCGTGGATGGGGGCTGCGGCACGGGACCCCCCCGACACAGCACTGCTGCCAGGAACAGCTTTATTGAAGGGAACGGAAACCAGCAGCCAAAAAAAGGGCAGGAAAAGCAGAAGCCAACAGCAGAAAGAAAAAGCCAGGAGAGAAAAGCGGCGCCCTCCAAACCGCGAGCGGAGCGCCGAGGACTCAAAGTCCCCCTTATCTCCTCCCCGCTATCAGCCAGCAAAGCGAATGGAAAATAAAGAGTGGGGGGAGAGCAGGGCTGCGATAAGGGCTGGCAGGAGGGCGTGGAAGAAACGAAGCACCGGCCAGGAACCCAGGAATCCCCCAGCCCCGAGCCGTGCCCTGCCCGCCCCGCTCACTTTCTCTCAGTAAAACAACCCAAAAGGAACCGAGGGCACAAAAAAGAAACCGAACAGCAGCAAAGCCCGCAGCGCCGGGGCTAAAGGAAGAAGAGTTTGTTGCACAGCCGCGCGTCGGGCTCGTGCTGCAGCACCTGCCCTGCCAGGAAGGCCAACCTGTGCGCGTATTTGCAGGGCGCTGGCACGCGGATGGTGCCCGGCCAGTTCCAGTAGAGGTGGCACAGCTTGAACGTCAGCCTGGGGACGGCATCGCAAGAAGGCTGAGCTCCGAGCGCACGGCAGGATGCAGAGCCCCGTGGGGGCTTCCCCGCGGCCCCCCCCTCACCTCTGCAGGTGCTCGGCGCTCAGGTTGGCGGTGTTCAGCACGCAGACGTACCGCGTGGGGATGCTGCAGCCCAGCCGCGGGCAGTGGGCCAGCAGGAAGAAATCCTGCCTGCGACGGAGCAGAGCACAGCGCACAACACGCGTCGCCCGGCCCGCGGCTCGCAGCCCCCCTCCCAGCCCCCCCCACTCACCACTCGGTGCTGGTGATGCTGTGATCCACCACCGTCCCCGCCGGCGCGGCCGAAAGCTGCTCAGATGAGACGGAGTAGAAATTGGTGCCCATCTGCTTCTGCACCACCAGCACGGCCATGCTGGGGCTGTAGTTCTCGAAGGTGTCGAAGCATTTCTGCAGCTGCGGGATCTCGTATTTGAGCACCGTGTCCAGCTGGCTGTCCGACACGCCGTCCCGGTACACCACGATCTTCTTGGGCAGGCAGTGGTTCATCTGTGGGAGCAGAAGGGGTTGGGATCCCCAGGGCTGAGGCTGGGAGATGGGAGCTGAGGCTGCCCACGGCAAGGACTGAGCCCTGCGGATCCCCTGCTGCCCTCAGCTGACCTCGGGCTGTGGGACGGACACAGCGTGAGCCCAGCGCGGCCCCAAACCTCACATGTGGGGTCAGAGGAAGCAACGCGAGCTGGCAGAGGCCTGGCAGCCCCTGGTGCTGCATTGCTGGGGACACGGCGCAACTGGGCAGCGCTCAGCACTGACACGCAAAGGAGCAACGTGGGGGCAAAGCAACCCGAAGGGCGGTGGGATGAGGCTGAGCCCCCCGCAGGGCTCGCAGCCGCGGGGCTGTTGGCTGCCCTGGGCGCCCCCAGCTCTGCCCCCACCTCGTGGAACTGCTGCAGCGCGTTGGCCAGGCAGAGGCGCAGGCTGTCAGCGATCTCCTGTTGCGGCAGCTGGAACACGACGCGGGAATACCACCGGGTCAGCACCCTGCGGGGCGGGAGGGCCAGCAACAGCGAGCGTGGGGGCTCTGCAGAAAGCAGCGCCCGGCACAGCACGAGGCCGGGGCAAAGCCAGCCCCCTCCTAGGAAAGGGGAAGCAGCGACCCAGGCCGGCGCAGCCCGGCACCACGCACTGGTTGATGCTGGCCACGAAGCCGATGACAGAGCGCGTCCCTCTGCTGTGGCTCACATCCATCCCGACGACCATCAGCTGCTTCTGCAAAGGGAAGCGTCGGTGGGGCCGGCTGTGAGGGCTGTGCCCACCTCCGGGCTGTGCCCACCTCCAGGCTGTGCCCACCTCCGGGCTGTGCCCACCCCCGTGTGCCTCACTCACCAGCGGGACGTCCACCCCCCACAGCTCGCCGCCCAGCTTGCAGTTCACCTGCAGCAGCACCTTCTGCACGATGCTCCTCAGCTTGGCCGAGTGCCCCAGGAGGGAGTGCGCGTTGATGACCTGCGCAGGGAGAAGTGAGGTCGGGGGGCTGCCCCACACCCAGCCCAGCTCGGGGGGCCGCCCCAACACCCCCACACCTGGGAGGGCACCGGGCTGTGCACGCAGCACAGCTTCTTGATGGCACTGTACACATCTGCTTTGGTGCCGCTGGTGATGCACAGCAGCAGCTGCACTTTGTCCTGCGTGGAAACACAGCACAGCAAGGCAGAAATGAGAGCACGCAGCTGCAAAACCCCCCCACCAGCCCCAGGGAAAGAAAAAAAAAACCCCACATCACTGCCCAGGATGCTGCGGATGGTTCGGACGTAGCTCTCGAGGCGCTCGTCCTTCAGCTCCACCAGGGCGGGCTGGTTGATGCGCATGCCGATGGGGCCGCAGGTGCTCCTCATCAGAGCCACCAAATTCTTGGTCACGTCCTGCAGGCGCCGCGGGTAGACCAGCAGCCAGCAGTTCATGTCGACCTGGGGGGGCGGAGGGAGGCGTGGGGCAGGGAAAGCATCCCAAGGGGGGAACACGCGACGCTCAGCTCCCGCGGCCCCGGGGGGAGGGGGGCAGGCAGACACCTCGTCCACACATCCCTTCAGAAAAGCGGGCCGCGAGGCAAAGCCAAAGTAAACACAGGGCAGACCGCAGCCAGGACACGGCTCCGTGTGCAGACAGACACACAGCAGGAGGCAGAGCTGACAGAACCCATCCCAGCCCCGACAAAGCCGCGTTGTTCCGGGGCAGCAGAGCCCGGCCGCGCGCTCACCGTGGAGATGGCGGCTTCCCGCACCACCTCCTTGTTCCAGTTCACGTCCTCGGCGGGGATGAAGGAGCAGTGCCGCAGGTTGACCCGCTCCGAGGGCAGGATGCGTCCCTGGGTCTGCGAGGAACGCGACCTGAGGCAGCTCCTGCGCTGCCCCCCGCGGCCCGGGGCGTCCCCCCGTCTTACCGTGTGGATGTCGGGGCTCAGGATGAGCCCCCAGCGCGTCAGCTCCTGCGACGCCTCCTGGCTGCACTGAATGCGGCGCAGCAAACTGCACAGGGACTCGTAGTGCTGCTGGGGGCTCTGCAGCATCTCCTGCATCACGTCCTGGGGGCAGAGCGAGCCGTGTGGGGCAGCCCCACGGCGCCAGCCCTTCCCCGGGGGTGGGAGATGCTGACCTTCAGCATGCGGGCGTCCTTCTTGATCTCCGAGATGCCGGTCAGGAAGGTGAGCTCCGGCAGCAGCAGCACCATGTCCAGCTGGGGCTGTGGGAGAGCCCGGCTCGTGCCGCACGCAGAGCTGCAAAGCACACACGGCCCCCCCCAGCCCCCTCCCGGCTCACCTTGCCCCCCAGCGTCAGCTTCTCCTTGGGTCTGTGGATGAGCAACGGCTGCTCCAACTCCCGCACGGTGATCCCATACGTTTTGCTGACAGAAAACCCACGCCGTGAGCCGGGCTTCTCACAAGCAGCCCCTCCGAACCCCCTCCAGCCCCCCACCGTCCCCACCTGTAGTAATCCACGAAGCTGATCTCCTCCCCGCTGCCCAGCGTGAAGCTGTCCCTGGGGGTCTTTTCCCACTCGATGTCATCGATGCGGTACGTGCGGTTGTTGTAGCGGGTGAGCACCGTGCTGCCCACCAGCTGCTTGGTGCACTCGTCGTGGAAGCTGCCGGGGCTCTGCTTGCAGATGGAGTGCCTGCGTGGAAGGGAGAGGGGACAGCCCCGAATCCCACGGCCCCCAAAGCACGGGGAACCCCCCGCCCCGAGGCTCCTGCCCATTCCTCCCCTCTCACATTAAAGCCAGCACGGATTCGCTCCGGATGATCCTATGGACGGTGTCCACCATCAGGAAGAGCCCGCCGTCCTTTCTGCGGATGCTGACGGAGTAACCCGGCCAAATCTGCAGCCTGCAGTCGAGGGAAGCGGCACAGAGCACGGCTCAGCCCTGGCAGCACAGCACGGCCGCCCCTACGGCCAGGGAGCACCCAGCACGTGCCCAGCCATCGCCCCGCTGGCTGCCACGGCCCCCACACTGCGCTGCTGGCATCGGGGTAACCACGTCTCCCTTGGCAAAGGCCTCACTTTCACAGCCACGGGCACCGGGACGGGCGCAGCAGCACGGGGAGAAACCCGCCATGCCCAGCAGAGCTCCGGGAACCCCTTTGGCCCTACAGCTGCGGGCAGAAGGGCTGGGATGGCCCCACTGCAGCAGCAGCCAAAGCAAAGCACGTCCCGCGCCCACCTGTAGCGCTGCATCACGTTGGCCTTGGACAGGTCGTAGAAATTCCTTCCCACCGGCTTCATGTCCAGGATCCTCATGGCTCTGTGGAGGAGCAGCACAGCGCCGTCAGCCCCGGGCACAAAGCGGAGCCCAGGGAGGCACCCGCTGCGCCTCACCTGCGGAACACCACGTTGTAGAAGGGGATGCAGAGGTCGGAGCTCGGCTCCAGCACTTTGGTGATCTGGATGGCGATGCTGATCTCCTCCCCGTCCGTCCTCCTGAGCGCCTTCAGGCTGAGCGGCTGCGGGCGGACGGGGCTCAGCACCCACCCACCCACGTGGGGGATCCCAGCGTCCCCACGTTGGGGAACGAGAGCCGGGAGCAGCAGCAGCCCCACCTGAGGCAGCAGGACGGGCAGGAAGAGGATGGAGCCATCGAACGCCGTCACATCTCCCGTCACCGCCCGCTGCTCCTTCAGCATGGCAAAGCGAGCGCTCCTGCACTCCACCTCGGGGCTGGGGGACGCGGGGAGGCAGCACCGCATCAGCCCCGCACCCCGAACCCACCCCCACCACGGCTCGGGGGGACGGGCGGGCTTCTACCAGAGCTGCTAATTAACGGCGCCTTGATTACCTGAAGGTGACGTGGTACTGATAGACGGCGTCGTTCTGGCAATGGATCCGCACCAAATTCAGCCCCACGGGCACAGCTGTTCCCTTCGGCTTCGTAGTGGGTGCTCTAAGGGAGACCAACAGGGCAGGCGGGGAGCCCACAGCTCAGCCTCCAGATCAGCCCCCAGCTCAGCCCCCCCCAGCTTAACCCTCCCCCCCAGCTCAGCCCCCAGCTCAGCCCCCAGCTCAGTCCCCCCACAGCTCAACCCCCAGCTCAGCCCCTGCCAGTTCAACCCCCAGTTCAGCCCCCAGCTCAGCCCCCCCCAGCTCAGCCCCCCCCCAATTCAGCCCCCACTCAGCCCCCACCAGCTCAGCCCCCAGCTCAGTCCCCCCACAGCTCAACCCCCAGCTCAGCCCCCCCCAGCTCAGCCCCCCATCCCCACTCACTGTTTGCCGGCAGCCCGGGGGGGTCCCGGCGGTGCTCCAGGCACAGGAGGGCACAGCTCGGCAGACCCTGTGGCTCTCCCAGGGGCGGTGACAGCGGGCAGCGCGTCCCCTCCACCGCTGTGCCGTCGGCATCAAACAGGGGACAAATTAAGGGGGGGGTGGGGGGGGGGGCAGCCCCAGCTCTGCCGACCCACCGCTGTGCGGCCCAGAGCGCAACGCAACGCAACACAACACAACGCAACGCAACGCAACACAACACAACGCAACGCAACACAACACAACACAACACAACGCAACGCAACGCAACACAACACAACGCAACGCAACGCAACGCAACACAACACAACACAACACAACACGGCCCCCCCCCGCGCTCACCGGCCGCGGTTGGGCAGCGCAGCCCCCAGCTCTCCATCGCTGCTGTCCGGCCTGGGGGGCAGCGCGGCGTCTGCAGCGGGACTGAGAGCACCGCGACCTGCGGGACGGACGGACGGGTGGAGGGAGGGATAGACGGACAGATGGAGGGAGGGATGGGCAGATGGACAGAGGGAGGGATGGATGGATGGATGGAGGGATGGGCGAATGGACAGACAGATGGACAGATGGATGGATGGATGGATGGACGGGTGGACGGAGGGATGGAGAGATGGACGGATGGAAGGATGGACGGATGGACAGATGGACGGAGGAAGGGATGGATGGAGAGATGTATGGATGGAGAGATGGACAGATGGATGGATGGACAGATGGATGGACAGATGGAGGCATGGAGAGATGGATGGATGGGTGGGTGGGTGGATGGATGGAAAGACAGAAGGACAGACGGATGGACACACAGATGGACAGATGGATGGATGGACAGATGGACGGACAGGCGGATGGGCAGAGAGACGGACGGACAGACGGACGGACGGACAGATGGACAGACGGAAGGATGGACAGACAGACGGACAGACGGACAGACGGACAGACGGACGGACGGGCGGGGCCCGCAGCGCCAGCCGTTCCCAGCGGCTCCTCCGCCCCACGGAGCCGCCCGGCTCCCCGGCGCCAAGCGGCTCCGGCCCGGCTCGTACCGAGCGGCCGCTCGGGCGGCTGCAGCGCGGAGGCCGGCCGCGTGCCGAAGCCCAGGCTCCACAGCAGCGCCGAGAGCGGCTCCGGGCCGCGCGCGGGATCCGGGGCGGGGGGGGGGGCGGCGAGGGCGGGCGGGGAGCCCGCGGCCCGGCTCGGCCCGGGGGAAGGCCGGTCCCGGAGGCGCCCCGCGGCCCGGGCCCGGAAGCCGAGCGGCGGCCGGATCCGTCGGCGCCCCGCGGCCCCGCGCGACGCGATGGCGGAACGGCGGCGGCTCCATGGCGGCACCGCGCGCTCGAGGCGGCCGCCACACGGCGCGCGACACCGAGCCGCGCGCGCCGACCGCCCGATTCCCATTGGCTCGCCCGCCGGCCGCGCCCCGCGGGCGCGGAGCCGCGATTGGTCGAGAGGGGCGGAAACTGCGCGCGGGGGCGGGGCTTCGATACGACGGACGGCCGCCGGGGGGCGGGGCCGATAGGCGATTAGACCAATGGGCGATAGGGGCGGGGCCGCTGAATGATGTGGGCGGGGCCACTGGGTGATGGAGGCAATTCCGAAGGGCGATGGGGGCAACTGGAGGGGCAATTACAGGGCAGGGGCAACTGGAGGGGCAATTACAGGGCAGGGGCAACTGGAGGGGCAATTACAGGGCAGGGGCAAAGTAAAGGGCACAGGACAGGCCCAGGTAACGACAGGGAGCAGGGAGCAGCTGTAGGGACGATTATAAGGAATGGAGGCAGCTGCAGGGGGGCATCGTAGGAGTCAGGGGCAATTGTAGGAGGCGATTATAGGGGATGGGGGGCAACTGCAAAGGGCAACTGTAGGGGTAGGGATAACCGTGGGGCAACTGTAGGAGGCAATTATGGGAGGCGGAGGTGGTTGTAGGGGCAGCATTGGAAGGGGCAGTTATAGAGGGCAGGGGGCAATTATAGGGGGAAGGGGCCAATCCTAGGGGGCAATTATAAGGAGCAGAAGGCAATTGCAGGGGGGCAACTATGGAGCCAATTGGGGGGGGGGGCAATTACATGGGGCAACTACGAGGGCCTGGGGCTTTGTGGGGGGCAGCTGCGGTGAGGGGGGCTGGATGGAGCGGGGCAGCCCCACACACATGGAAAAAGGTTTTTATTGCATTTCTGTCCATCCCACTGCACCCAATGAGGGGGGGTTTGGGGGGGCACGGCCGCCCCTTCCTGCACTCTGCACCGCTGCGTCCCCTCAGCACGGTTGGGGGGGGGGGAGGGTTGGGATGCCCCCGCCCCTATGGGGCTGCTGTGGGGTCGTGGGGTCACCGGTGCCGGTGCTCCAGCAGCGCCTCGAAGTCGGGTGAGCAAACCAGTTTGTGCTTCACGTGGCCCAGCACCGTCATCTCCCCCGTGCGGCCGTCCCCGATGCCAACGGACACCAATTCCTGGGGGGGGGGAAGGGAGGGGGACCCATGGGGGGCACCGCCTCAAAGCCCCGCTGTGCTCCTCGGGGTCACGGAGCCCACGTGGGTGTCAGACCCCCCCCCACCCAGTGCCACCCTGCCCCACATCTGCAGGAAATGGTCCCACATTGTCACCGGCGCCACCCCTGCACCACTTCAGCAAGGAGTGGAGCGTCCCCCCCATAGCCCCAAACTGTCATCACCCCCCCCCAGTGCCCCCCCTGCCCCACACCTGCAGGAAGGAGTAGGATGTTCCCATAGCCCCAAATTGTGACTATCCTGGGGTCCCCAAAGCCCCAAACTGCCACCACCCCCCCCCCCACATCCCCCCCTCCCATACCTGCGGGTCCCATAGTCCCAAACTGTCACCACCCCAGGGGTCCCATGGTCCCAAATTGTCACCACCCCACCCACACCACCTCCTCCATATCTTCAGGAAGGAACAGGGGTCCCCCCAGCCCCAAACAGCCCCCCCGCCCCCCCCCCCCCAGTGCCACCCCATACCTGCAGGAAGGAGCAGGGCGTCCCCATGGTCACATCCAGCGTCACCCTGCCCAGCACCAGCTGCACCCTCCCAGACCTGCGCACCACCAGTTTGCCCAGCTGCCCCTCGGGGAGATCCGCCAGCGTGCAGCTGCAATCCGCCTGCCTGGCCTCCTGGGGGGGGTGGGAAGGGGGGTGGCGTGGCAGGGACGACCCCCAGCCCCAACGCCACCCCCCCCCCGCACCCTTACCTGCCCCTTCTCCTGCTTCACCAGCAGCAGCTGCCCGTCGTCGCTCTGCAGCTCGGCCCGGCTGGGTTTGCTGTCCTGCGCCGGCGGCTGGCCGGGCAGGGAGTCGGGCAGCTGCAGGAACAGCAGCTCCTCGCCCCCTGCGACGCTCAGCCGCCGCAGCAGCTCCGCCGCCGTCACGTCCTGAGGGCAGCCGGGGGGGCTGCGGGCGGGGGGGGGGGCCTCGTCGCAGGGCTCCTCTTTCACTGCGATGGGGAGACGAGGAGATGGGGGGCGTGGGGTTGGGGCTGGGTGGGCATCGGCGGGGTGCTGAGATTGAGGTGACGCTGGGTGGGCGATGGGTTGGGATCTCGTGGGCACCGGGTTGGAGACGGGTTGACATTCGATGGGCATTGGGCCGACACTGACTTGACACCGGGTGGGCATTGGGTGGGCAATGGGTTGACGTTGGGTGGGCGTTGGGTGGGCATTGGGTGGGCACTGGGTTGATGTTGGGTGGGCACTGGGTGGGCACTGGGTTGATGTTGGGTGGGCGTTGGGTGGGCACTGGGTTGATGTTGGGTGGGCGTTGGGTGGGCACTGCGTGGGCATTGGGTTGATGTTGGGTGGGCGTTGGGTGGGCAATGGGTTGACGTTGGGTGGGCGTTGGGCGGGCACTGGGTGGGCACTGGGTTGATGTTGGGTGGGCGTTGGGTGGGCACTGGGTGGGCACTGGGTTGATGTTGGGTGGGCGTTGGGCGGGCAATGGGTTGATGCTGGGTGGGCATTGGGTGGGCACTGCGTGGGCATTGGGTTGATGTTGGGTGGGCGTTGGGTGGGCACTGCGTGGGCATTGGGTTGATGTTGGGTGGGCAATGGGTTGACGTTGGGTGGGCGTTGGGTGGGCACTGGGTGGGCATTGGGTTGATGTTGGGTGGGTGTTGGGCGGGCACTGGGTTGATGCTGGGTGGACATTGGGTGGGCACTGGGCGGGCATTGGGTTGATGTTGGGTGGGCATTGGGTGGGCACTGGGTTGATGTGGGTTGATGTTGGGTGGACACTGGGTTGATGCTGGGTGGGCGTTGGGTAGGCGCTGGGTCGATGTTGGGTGGGCACTGGGTGGGCATTGGGTTGATGTGGGGTGGGCATTGAGTAGGCGTTGGGTTGATGTTGGGTGGGCACTGGGTTGATGCTGGGTGGGCACTGGGTTGATGCTGGGTGGGCACTGGGTGGGCACTGGGTTGATGTGGGGTGGGCACCGGGTGGGCACTGGGTTGATGTGGGGTGGGCTTTGGCTGGGCACTGAGACTGAACTGCCATCAGGTGGGCATCAAGTTGGCGCTGGGTGGGGTTGGGGAGCGGGGTGGCACCCCCAGCCCAGCCCCCCACGTGGGTACCCTTCACGGCGGGGGGGTCCAACTCCATCTTCTCCTCCTTGGGGCCGTGGGGGCGGGGCTGGGGGTCCTCCTGCTCGGCCCCCTCCTCCTGGAAGAGCCAACCCGAGTGCGCCAGCGGCAGCTGCACCGGTTTATTGCGGACGTCGTTCTTCAGCCCCGGGTCATCCAGGAACTGCGGGGACGCAGGGGGGGGGACGGCGCTCAGCGCGGCCCCCTGGAGTGGGGAGCCCCCCAACCCCCCCACTGACGTCGTCCTTCTGCAGCATGCGCAGGATCTGCTTCGTCTCCTCGTCCGTCTCCCTCTTCTCCTTCTTGATGTTGATGATGTGCGAAGGGCCGAAGTCCGACACCTCCACGGCTTTGTCCCAGGAACCGGCTGGGGGGAGCGGGGTGAGACGTCCCACAGCCCCCATCCCACCCACAGCCCCCATCTCACCCCACAGCCCCCATCTCACCCCACAGCCCCCATCCCCACCCCACAGCCCCCATCCCCACCCCACAGCCCCCATCCCACCCACAGCCCCCATCCCACCCCACAGCCCCCATCCCACCCCACAGCCCCAAGCCCCAGCCTAAATCCTGCCCCACAGCCCCCATCCTTCAACTGCCCCATCCTTCCCCATAGCCCCAATCCTTCCCATAGCCTAAATGCTGCCCTCTTTGCCCCCAATCCCACCCCATACCCTCAACCCCTCCCCATAGCCCCATCCCATTCCACAGCCCCCATCCCGCCCCACAGCCTTCATTCTGAGCCACAGCCCCCATCCTTCAACTGCCCCATCCTTCCCCATAGCCCCCATCCTTCCCCATAGCCCCAATCCTTCCCCATAGCCCCAATCCTGAGCCATAACCTAAATGCTGCCCCCTTTGCCCCCAATCCCGCCCTATAGTCCAATCCCACCCCATACCCTCAACCCCTCCCCACAGCCCTATCCCATCCCACAGCCCCCATCCTTCAACTGCCCCCATCCTTCCCCATAGCCCCAATCCTTCCCATAGCCCCAGTCCTGAGCCATAGTCTAAATCCTGCTCTCTTTGCCCTCAATCCCACCCCATATCCTCAATCCCTCCCCCCCAGCCCCCATCCTGTCCCCCAGCCCCCATCCTGTCCCACAGCTCCCATCCCACCGCACAGCCCCACCTTTCCCCCCAGCCCCCATCCTGCCCCCCAGCCCCATCCCAGCCCCCCCCCACCTTTCTTCCTCATCATCTCAGCCGGCCCCTGCTCAAAGATGGAGTGGGACTGGATGACGTCGGGCCGCCCCCGGCCCCGGCTGTGCCCATCGCGCTGCCGCTCGCGCTCCTTCTTCTCCTTCTTGACGCTGACATCTTCCCTGGGCCTGGGGACAACGTGGGGCTGCGTCACCCCGCGGTGCCCCCCCGCGCCCCCCACCCTCAGGCGGGGCTTCGCCCCCGGAGCCACTCACTCCTCCTTGATCTTCCTGCTGATGATGTTGGGGGTGAAGGTTTTCTGTAAGCGACAGCGAATGGCAATGGGTGCCCAGCACAGCACGGCACCAGACCCCAAAGCCCACGGACAACAACTCCAATGGGGTCCCCGACCCCACATCCCCGACCCCACATCCCCGACCCCCATCCCCGACCCCCCATCCCCATCCCCGTGTCCCCCTGCCCTATTCCCACATCCCCACCCTTACATCCTCATCCCCACCTCCCCATGTCCCCATCCCCACGTTCCCATCACTGTGTCCCCACGTCCAACCCCCACATCCCCATCCCCGTGTCACCACACATCTCTGCTCCCATGTCCCCCCATCCCCATCGTATACCACTGTACCCCATAGGGTAAATCCCTACGTACCCATCCCCACGTTCCCATCAATGTGTCCCCATTCCCACATCCCCGCTCTCACATCCTTGTCCCCATCTCCCCACGTCCCCACATCCCCACGTCCCAATCCCACCCTCACACCCCCATCCCCACATCCCCCAGCCCAATCCCTGTGTCCCCATCCCCACCCTCACACCCTCGCCCCCATCCCCACATCCCCATCTCCCCACATCCCCCTGCCCTTTCCCCATGTCCCAATTCCCACCCTCACATCCTCATCCCCACATCCCCATGTCCCAAATCCCACATCCCACCCTCACGTCCCTGTCCCCATCCCCACATCCCTCTCCTCCCCCTCACATCCTCACTCCCCTCTCCCCACGTCCCCACATCCCCCTGCCCTTTCCCCATGTCCCAAATCCCACCCTCACACCCCCATCCCCACATCCCCCAGCCCAATCCCTGTGTCCCCATCCCCACCCTCAAATCCTCACATCCCCATCTCCCCACGTCCCCCTCCCCCATCCCCACATCCCCACCCTCACACCCCCATCTCCCCACCCCCCCCCCATCCCCATAACCCCACACAGCCACCCCCCCCCCCCACATCCTGTCCCCACCCCCCCACCCCCGTGTTCCCACTATGGGACCGGTTGGGCCGCATTGCTGTGCAGAGCCGCCCCCACCCCTCCCAAACCCAAACCCGAACCCGAACCCGAACCCACCCAGCAGCAGTTTCGGGGTGCTGCCCCCCCCCCTCCCCCCTCACCTTCTTCACACCCCCCAGCGTGAGATCCCTGGAGCGGATGGAGGGCAGCCGACCCGTGTTGATGGGTGCAGCAGGAGGTCGCCGTGCCAGCAGCCCCCGCGCCCCCCCCAGCGCCGCCCGCCCGCTGCCCCCCGCGCCCCCCCCCCCATCACCGGAGCTGCCCTCCGCCATCCTGGGCTCTGGGCTGTGCCTGCCAAAGGGGGGGGTGGGAAGGGGGGGTCAGCGCACCCCACAACGCAGAGCCCCGTCCGCCCACCCCACAAACAGCCCCCTCGGCTTTCCCAACGGGCGCCCCCCCCCCCCCCCGCTCAGCCCTCCAAATGGGGACCCCCTGAGCACCGCCCCCATTCCCCGCCCCCACTGAGGACCCCCCGCACCCCCCCCAATTCCAGCCCCCCCCAATTCCAGCCCCCCCCAATTCCAGCCCCCCATACACCGCCGAACAGGGACGCGACCCCCCAGCGAACTCCTAAATGCGGACCCCCCGCGCCCCCACCTCAATTCTTCAGCCGCCCCCCCCTCCCACACAGTGACTCCCAGCCCCCCAAGCAGCCCCCCCCAATGGGGACCGCTCCCCACCCCAACACCCCGCCCCAAACAGGGACCCGCTGACCGCCGATGCTCCCATAGACCCCCACCCCAAACAGGGACCCCCCCCCAGCCCCAAATGCGGACCCCCCGCCCCGCCCCCAAAGGTCCCACCGCTCCCCCACACCCCAGACCCGCTGCCCGCCCCCCACAGCCCCATTTCCCCCCCCACAGCCCCCATTTCCCCCCCCACAGCCCCCATTTCCCCCCCCACAGCCCCCATTTCCCCCCCCACAGCCCCCATTTCCCCCCCCGCCCTCCACGCCGCCCCTCACCCGGCCCGGGCGCTGCCGGCACGCCGTCACACTGCGCATGCGCGCCGCGCAGCCCATCACTCCAAGCGTGACGCCGCTTCCGCCATCTTTGTTACGGCCACGCAGCGCTGCCCGCGAGCCGCCATCTTTGCGGCTGGCGCCGCCCGGCCTACGGCTGAAGGCGGCGGCGCCATCTTTGTGGCGGGCAGCGCCCGGCTGTGGGCGCGGGGCCGAGCCGCGTGGATTCGTCGGCACGGGGCTGCGGCGTGCCGCTCACGTGTGTCCACACACCCACGTGTGGGCGCGACCCCCCCCTCCTCGTGGGCGCGCTCCCACTCGTGCCCGTGCCCGCGCATCCCCTGCGCACCAACGGCTTCCAGCCCTCCGCAGCCCCTTCAGTGCCCCACGCGTGTCACGGTGCCCCCCGTGCCCGCACACCCACGTCGCACCCCGGCTGTCACCGCATCTCCGCACCCCACGCGTGTCCGTGCCCCCCCATACCCACACCCCCCCAACACATCCCATCCATCCCATCCATCCCATCCATCCCATCCATCCCATCCATCCCACCCATCCCCGCACCCACACGCGTGGGCTCCACGCTGCGCCCTCCGGCCCCGCACCGCCCCGCACGGCGGGGGCCGCTCCCGTCATTGACGCTGCGCGCACCCATTGGCAGCGCCTGTCCCACCCCCCCCCCCCCCAGATCCAACCCCCCCCCCCCACGCGGCGTGGATTTATTTATTTTTTTAATTTTTTTTTTTTGCCCGTTTTTGTTATTTTTTTCCCCCCTCCCTCTCCGAGGAGCCGCGTGGGAGCGCCGAGCCGATCGCAGGGAAAGCAGCGGCCGTCCGCTCCCCTGCAGCCCCACCGGGCCCCCCCAGCGCCCCCCCGGAGGTAAGGGGGAAACGTCGCCCTGTGCCCCTTGGGGAGGGATGGGGGGGGGTCCCACGGGGGGTCCCGGAGGGGAATCCCATTTTGGGGGGGTTCAGCTGGGGGGTCCCGTCGGGGGATCCTCGGGGCGAAATGTCACGTCGTGCCCCATTGATGCCGTTGTGTTCAGTGGGGGGGTCTGACGCGGGGGTGCTCTGGGGGGGTCCCGTAGGGGCGTTCAATAGGGGGTCCCATAAGGGGGGACCCACAGGGGGTCCCGGAGGGGTTTCGTAGGGGGATTCCATAGAAGTCCAATAGGGGCTCGGATACGGGGTGCGCAAAACGGGGTCCCGTGGGGGGGGGGAGGTCCGACGTGGGGGCGCCGGGGGGGGGGCACGTAGGGGCGTTTAATAGGGTGTCCCGTTGGGGGGGGTCCCATAGGGGTTTAATAGGGGGGTTCCGAAGGAAGTCTCATAACGGCTCCGATAGGGGATCCCCAAAGGGGTCCCGCGGGGGGGCCGCAGGGCTGCGAGGGGCAGCGCTCCCCACGCACGGGTGGGTGCGCAGAGCTGCGCGCTCGGGCTGTTTTGGCAGCCACGTGCGTGGGTGAGCCGCGGGGGGGCGGGGGGGGCAGCGCGTGCTTCATCCCATCCCAACCCACAGCGACGGCACGGGGGTCCCGGGGGGGCGGAGGGGGGGGGGGGGGGGGACACATCCCACAGTGCCTGGGGGGAGGAGGAGGAGGAGGAGGGAAGGGGGGGCGGGGTGGGGGGGCCGACCCCTCCCTCTGGGGAAACTGAGGCACGGCCGGGCGGCTCCGGCTGTTCTGCAACCACCGCCCGGTGTTGAGCAAACCGGCAGCGTCGGGGAGCGGCCGCACATCCCCCCCCCCCCCCCGTATCCCCCCCCCGTGGGGCCGGGAGCTGCCTCAGACCCCCACCCCCCATCCCTCCCCCGTAGGATCTCGCCCCCCCCCGCCATGGAGCTGCTGTCCACCCCGAAGAACATCGAGATCAACAACGTCACCTGCGACTCGTTCCGCATCTCCTGGGCCATGGAGAGGGGCGACCTGGAGCGGGTCACGCATTACTTCATCGACCTCAACAAGAAGGAGAACAAGAACTCCAACAAGTTCAAGCACCGGGTGAGAGACCCCCCCCTCAGCCCCCCCCCTGCACCCCCCCCCCCACGGCCGTTACATTACGATGGGGTTTTGAATGGGTTTTGAAACCCCATTCCTAAAACGCACCGCTGCGACGCTTCGGGCTCCGATTGCTGCCGCTCATCCCATAAAAGGGGGTTTTAATTTTGGGGGGGGGGTCACCGCCTTCCATCCCAGCCCCGCACCCCATTGCTGCGATGCTTTGGGCTCTGATTCCTACCCAGCATTGGGACGTCGGGGTGGGGGGGGTCCGGGCTGTGATCGCATCGCCCCACACATCCAACCCCCCCGCGCCCCCCATCCATTACAACGGGTTTTTTTTTTGGAGGGGGGGGAACCTGAAACCCCATTCCCAAACCCCGTTCCCGAATCCCATTCTCGAATCCCATTGCTGCGATGCTTCGGGCTCCAATTCCCACCTCTCATCCCATAAAAAGGGTCTTTAATTTTGGGGGGGGGTCGCCACCATCCATCCGTCCCACCCCCACCCCCCACTGCTGCGATGCTTTGGGCTCAGATTCGCACCCAACGTTGGGATGTTGGGGCGGCTGGGGGGGCGGGGGGGTCCGGGCTGTGATCCCATCGCCCCACACATCCCGCAACCCTCCCCCCCCGCCCCCCCCGGCACGGATTTAGCAGCGGTTGCCATGGTGACACGGCTGTTTAATGGCGAACATTTTTTTTTTTCCCTCCCCCCCAATAATCGTTGGGATTTTTGGTGGCGGTGTTGGGTGTTTTTTTCTCCTTTCCCATATATATATATTCCTCCCCCCCCCCCCAACCCCCCCCCGACTTCAGCATCCGCCGTTGCCATGGAAACGGCTCTGCACTGCGGTGCTGCGCGGTGCCCTCTGAGCGCCCGGCTGGGGGGGGGCGGGGGGTCCCCAAATCCCTGGGGGTCCTCACTGAGCGTTATGGGGGGACACTGAGGATAGGTGAAGGGGGGGGCACAGCAGGACGGCCAGTGCAGTGTCCGTTTTTGGGGTCCCCGGTGCACGTGGGGGGGTCCTCACCCCCCTCCAAGCATCGCTTTGGGGGTGGGGGGGTGGGATTTGTGGGGGGCACGGCGCTGTGTCCTCATTGGCATTCGTGGGGGGGGTCCTTATCGGTTTGGGGGTGGGGATAGGAAAGAGGGGGGGCAGCAGAAAGTGGCTGGGATGTGCAGCGCCGCGTCCCCATAGGACGAAGATGAGGATGGGGATGGAGGTGGGATGAGGATGGGGTAGGGATGGGGATGAGGATGGGGTGAGGGTGGGATGAGGATGAAGATGAGGATGGGGATGGAGATGCGATGAGAATGAGGATGGAATGAGGATGAAGATGAGGATGGGGATGGAGATGCTATGAGGATGGGATGAGGATGGGGATGGAGGTGGGATGAGGATGAAGATGAGGATGGGGATGGAGATGAAGGAGGGAGTGGGGATGGGATGAAGATGACCCCCCTGCCCCCCCCGAATTGTCCCAGGACGTCCCCACCAAACTGGTGGCCAAAGCCGTGCCGCTGCCCATGACTGTGAGGGGCCACTGGTTCCTGAGCCCCCGCACCGAGTACAGCGTGGCCGTGCAGACCGCGGTGAAGCAGAGCGACGGCGAATATCTGGTGTCGGGGTGGAGTGAGACTGTGGAGTTCTGCACCGGCGGTCAGCGGGGAGAGGGGGTGGGGGGGGGATGAGGGTGGGATGAAGGTGGAGACAGGAATGAGGATGGGATGAGGATGAAGGAGGATGAAGATGGGATGTGGGCGGGATGAGGATGAGGATGGGAATGGAGGTGGGGTGGGGATGAGGATGGGGTGGGGTGAGGGTGGGATGAGGATGAGGACGAAGATGAGGATGGGGATGGAGATGGGATGAGGATGGGGTGGGGATGGGGATGAGGATGGGGTGAGGGTGGGATGAGGATGAAGATGAGGATGGGGATGGAGATGGGATGAGAATGAGGATGAGGATGGGATGAGGATGGGATGAGGATGGGGATGAAGATGGGATGAGGGTAGGATGAGGATGAAGATGAGGATGGGGATGGAGATGAAGGAGGGAGTGGGAATGGGATGAAGATGAAGGAGGTGAACGTGAGGGTGAGGATGGGGATGGGATGAGGACGGGATGAGGATGAAGATGAGGTTGGGGATGGGATGGGGATGAAGATGGAGAATGAGGATGGGGGTGAAGATGAGGATGGAGATGAAGATGGGATGGAGATGGAGATGGGGATGGGGGTGAAGATGAGGATGGGACGAGGCTGAGGGAGAGAGATAAACAGGAGGATGAAGATGAGGATGGAGATGGGAATGAGATGGGGTGAGGATGGGGATGAAGATGATGGGGATGGGGATGGGGATGGGGATGGGGATGAAGATGAGGATGGGGATGAAGATGAGGATGGGGATGAAGATTATGAGGATAGGGATGAAGATGACAAGGATGAAGATGAGGAGGACGGGGATGAAGATGATGGGGATGGGGATGAAGAGGATGGGGATGAAGATGAGGATGGGAATGAAGATGATGGGGACGGAGATGAAGATGGGGATGAAGATGAGGATGGGGATGGGGATGAAGAGGATGGGGATGAAGATGAGGATGGGGATGAAGATGATGGGGATGGAGATGAAGATGGGGATGGGGATGAAGATGATGGGGATGAAGATGATGGGGATGAAGATGATGGGGATGGGCCGTGGGCGCAGCGCGGCGCTGGCAGAGCGCTGGGGGCGGTGGCAGCTGTTGAGGCGTGGGAGGTGCCAAAGGGGCGGGCTCAGCGCTGGGCATCCCCCCCCCAACCCCCCAAACCCCCCCGAGAAAAGAAGGATCCAAGAGCGCAGCGATGGCTGCTGTGCGATGGCAGATTACGCCAAGGAGCACCTGGCCCAGCTGCAGGAGAAGGCAGAGCTGATCGCCGGCCGCATGCTGCGCTTCTCCGTCTTCTACCGCAACCAGCACAAGGAGTATTTCCAGCACGTCAGGTCGGCCCCCCCCAAAAACCGCCCCACCCCCTGTGTGCCGTGACCCTCCTCACGGACCCCCCGCGCCCCCAAATCCCCCCGACCCCCGGCCCACACCCCTGACCTGCCCTAACTCTAACCCCAAACCCCTAAAGCCCACCAACCCCCCAGCAAACAGCCCCTCACCCCGACCTGTCCTAACCCTGACCCTAACCCTAACCCTAACCCTAACCCTAACCCTAACCCTAACCCTAACCCTGACCCTGACCCTAACCCTTACCCTAACCCTAACCCTAACCCCAAAGCCCCTCAAAGACCCCAAAACTCCTCCAAAGCCCCCGTCCCACAGCTCCTACCCCTACCCTGCCATAACCCCCAACCCCCATCCCCTCCCCCTGCCCTAACCCCAACCCCATCCCCAAAGCCCCCCAACCACCTTCACCCCTCAGCCCCCCACCCTGCCCCTGCCCTAGCCCCCAGACCCCCAATGCCCCCCAGCCCCTCACCCTAACACTAACCCCAAGCCCCCCAATGCCCCCCAGTCCCTCACCCTAACCCTAACCCAAACCCCCAGCCCCTCCCCCTGCCCTAACCCTATCCCCAAAGCCCTCCAACCACCTTCACCCCCCAACCCCCGCCCCTGCCCTAGTCCCCAGCCCCCCAAACCCCCCAGCTCCTCACCCTAACCCTATCCCTAAAGCCCCCCTGACCCCCCTCAGCCCTTCACCCTGCCCCAACTTTAACCCCAAAGCCCCCCATCCCCTCCCCCTGCCCTAACCCCAACCCCATCCCAAAGCCCCCCAACCACCTTCACCCCTCAGCCCCTCACCCTGACCCTGCCCTAGCCCCCAACCCCCCCAGAGCCCCCAGCTCCTCACCCTAACCCTATCCCTAAAGCTTCCCCCGGCCCCCCTCAGCCCTTTACCCTGCCCCAACCTTAACCCCAAAGCCCCCCATCCCCTCCCCCTGCCCTAACCCTATCCCCAAAGCCCCCCAAAGCCCCCATCCCCTCCCCCTGCCCCAACCTTAACCTCAACCTTAACCCCAAAGCCCCCCATCCCCTCCCCCTGCCCTAACCCTATCCCCAAAGCCCCCCAATGCCCCCCATCCCCTCCCCCTGCCCCAACCTTAATCCCAACCTTAACCCCAAAGCCCCCATCCCCTCCCCCTGCCCTAACCGTGTCCCCAAAGCCCCCCGCCCCCCCCAGCCCCTCACCCCGCCGCCCCCCCTCAGGATGCACTGCGGGAACGTGATGAAGCCGTCCCTGAAGGACAGCAGCGGCAGCCACGGCTCCCCGACCAGCGGGATGCTGCACGGCATCTTCTTCAGCTGCAACACGGAGTTCAACACGGGGCAGCCCCCCCAGGACTCCCCCTACGGCCGTTACCGCTTCCAAATCCCGGCTCAGCGCCTCTTCAACCCCAACACCAACCTTTACTTCGCGGACTTTTACTGCATGTACACCGCGTACCACTACGTGGTGTTGGTGCTGGCGCCCAAGGGATCCAGCGGGGACGCGTTCTGCAGGGAGCGCCTGCCGCAGCTGGACATTGCGTGCAACAAATTCCTGACGTGCAGCGTGGAGGAGGGCGAGCTGGTGTACCGCCACGCTCAGGACAGCATCCTGGAGGTGATTTACACCGAACCGGTGGACCTGAGCCTGGGAGCGCTGGGGGAGATCAGCGGCCATCAGCTGATGAGCCTCTCCACCGCCAACGCCAAGAAGGACCCGAGCTGCAAGACGTGCAACATCAGCGTGGGGCGCTGAGAGCCGCGGGGGGGGGTGGGGGGGGGCGGCTGTGGACGTTGCGGGGTCGGGGGGGGACCCTGAGTGCGGCCGGAGGGGTGAGCGCCCCCCACAGCCCGAGGGTGCGGAGAGGGAACCTCCGCCTATGGGACTGTTGAGCAGCGTTGGCCTCGCTGGGGGGGGGGAACCCCGAGGGGGGGGGACCCCCTCTGTGCGCCCCGACCTCATTACCGCATCGCAGGACCCCCCCCGTGCAGCCCAACTCCACGCACTGCATCCCAGCCCCCCCCACGCACCGCGACCCCATTACCGCACCGCGGGACCCCCCCCCCCATACACCCCAACCCCATGCGATGCACCGCGGGACCCCCTCCATCTACAACGCCCCTCCAGCGCCCCCCCCCGCCCCTTGCGCTGCAACACGGGACCCCCCCTCACGCACCCCGACCCCGTGCATTGCACCATGGGACCCCCCCCCATTCCCCGACCCCATTCCTGCATCACAGGACCCCCCCCACGCACCCCGCCCCCCTGCACTGCACCGTGGGACCCCCCCATACCCCATTCTCCCCCCGGTGGGGGTGGGATGCAGCCCCCCCCCCACTTTGGAACTGCTCCCAGCCGACGCACACCGGACCCCCCCCGCACTCCCCCCACCCGCACTGCTGCGGTCCACGCACCCCGGGGGGGCGAGGGGGGGGTGACGTGGGGGTCTCTCCGCTCCCCCCCCTTCGTCCCCGATCCCCGCAGCACACGGGATGCCCAAAGGGGGGGTCCCTTCCCACCCCCCCCGCATGCCCGCCGGCAGCATGGCTCTGTGTCCCGATGCACGCTGTTACGGTCCGTCCCCTGCGCTGTGCTGGCGGTGTGACAATAAAGTCTGTGCGGTGAGGCGGGCGGTGTTTGTGCCCCCCCGGAGGGGTGGGGGGGCAAGGGGGGGGCGGTGGGGTCACGGCGTCACATCGAGGAGCCAAAGAACAGCACCCCCCCCCCCCCTTATCCAGCAGCAGCCCTACAGAAGGGCGCAGCGCTCCGACCCCCGAGTGTGGGGTGCGGGTGGGGGGGGGGATGGGGGGGCTGTGCCACCCCCGCTGCCATCTGCCGCCATCTGCCGCCGTCTGCCCGCACACCGCAGGGCGCTGCGAGCTCCGTGCCGCTGCCTGCAACGCGCTGCTCCCATCTGCTGCCCCCCCGCACCGCCTGCAGCACCGCCTGCATCGCCTCCGTACGGCGTCACCTCCGCAGCCTCCCCTGCAGCGCCGCCGACATCTGCGTGCGGCGCCGCGCACCTCCTGACAGCAGCGCCTGTGCATCCCCTGCAGCGCTGCCTGCATTGCTGTGCATCTCCCGTCCGGCATCTCTGGGCATCCCTGTGCATCCCCTGCAGCACCGCCTGCATCCCCATGCATCCCCTACATAACATCACTGTGCAGCCTCTGCATCCCCTACATAACATCAGCTGTGCAGCCCTGTGCATCTCCCATCTGGCATCCCTCTGCATCCCCTGCAGCACTGCCTGCATCCCCATGCATCCCCTACACAACATCACCTGTGCAGCCCTGTGCACATCCCATAAGCACCGCCTGCATCCCCCACGCATCCCTGCGCACCATCTCCCCTACAGCACCGCCTGCATCCCCATGCATCCCCTATATAACATCCCCCATGCATTCCTGTGCATCCCCTACAGCACCGCCTGCATCCCCATGCATCCCCTACAGCACCACCTGTGCAGCCCTGTGCATCCCCCACATAACATCACCTGTGCATCCATCTGCATCCCCTACAGCACCACCTGCATCCCCATGCATCCCCTACAGCACCACCTGCATCGCTGTGCATCTCCCATATGACACCCGTGCATCCCCCTGCAGCCCCCATAGCACCACTGCACCCCCCCATGTGCACCACCTGCGTTCCCCCAGAATTCAGCCCCACAGACGGCCCCACCAATGGCCCCATAGGTGACCCCACAGACGGCCCCACAGATGACAGTACTGCAGTCCCTCAGCCCTACAGACCCCACAGATGGTCCCACCAACAGCCATATGGATGACCCTGCAGATGTGACCCCATAGACAACCCCACAGACGGCCCCACCAGCAGCCCCACAGATGACCCCATAGATGGCCCCACAGCCCCACGCCAATGGCCCCACAGACAGCCCCACAGATGGTCCCACAGACAGACCCCAGATGATCCCACAGACAGCCCCACAGATGACCGCACAGCCCCACAGATGACCCCACAGACCGCCACCACGGCCCCATAGATGAGCCTCCAGCCAGCCCTACAGCTGACCCCACAGACGGTCCCACCAACAGCCCCATAGACCACCGCACACACATCCCCTACAGCCCCACAGCCGACCCCACAGCCCCCAGTCAGCCCCACAGATGCTCCCACAGTTCACCCCACACGCAGCCCGCAGGGGGGGGCAGCAGGGGATGCTCCCAAGCAAACGGCCCATCCACGCCCCCCCCAAATACAAGAGCCTTTATTCTGCGACACGGGACGGGCAGCCCCCCCCCCACACACACAACCCCCCCCCATCGCAGGGGGGGCCCGGTGACCCCATCACCCCCCGCAGCCCCACGCGCTCCTCCATGCAGTCCTGCGGGGTTGGGGCTCCGCGGCGGCGCTCGCTGCCCCCCCCTCCCCACTTCTCCCCCCCCACTGGGGGCTGCGGGCTGCCGTCACTTCCTGGCGTGCAGCGTGTCCTGGAATTTGGTGCTGGTGTAGCGCAGGTGGAAACCCTTCTTGTTGATGGTGTCGTCAGAGTGGAAGTGCAGCAGCACCGCATCTCCGGCTGAGTACAGCGGCTCGGGGGGCTGCGGGGGGGGAAGGGGGGGGATGCACTCAGATGCACTGCAGGCATCACCATGCACAGGAGCTGCACCCCTCCTTTGGCCCCCAAACCCCAACCTGGGATCACCCAGCTGCACGCAGGGCATGCATGGATGGACACAGGAGCTGCACCCCTCCTTCAGCCCCCAAACCCCAACCTTGCTGCATGCAGCACATATGTGGGTGCACACAGGGGCTGCACCCCTCCTTCAGTCCCCAAATCCCACCTGGGCTGTCTCCACTGCACACACCACGGTCATTGCCATGCATGGGGGCTGCAACCTTCCTTCAGCCCCCAGATCCCAACCTGGGATCGCCCTGCTGCATGCAGCACATCCACTGATGCACACAGGGGCTGCACCCCTCCTCCAGATCCCAAATCCCACTCCAGGAGCTGCATGCACTGCAAGCATCACCATGCACAGGAGCTGCACCCCTCCTTCAGCCCCCAAACCCCAACCTGGGATCATCCTGCTGCATGCAGCATGTGCGTGGATGCACACAGCAGCTGCACCCCTCCTTCAGCCCCCAAACCCCAACCTGGGATCGCCCTGCTGCACGCAGGACATGCATGGATGCACACAGGAGCTGCACCCCTCCTTCAGACCCCAAGTCCCACTCAGGAGCTGCACACACTGCAAGCATCACCATGCACAGGAGCTGCACCCCTCCTTCAGCCCCCAAACCCCAACCTGGGATCGCCCTGCTGCACGCAGGACATGCATGGATGCACACAGGAGCTGCACCCCTCCCTCAGCCCCCAAATCCCACCCAGGAGCTGCAGGCACTGCGAGCATCGCCACGCACGGGTGCTGCACCCCTCCTTCAGCCCCCAAACCCCGACCTGGGGTCGCCCTGCCGCATGCAGCACACGCACGGATGCCCACAGGAGCTGCACCCCTCCCTCAGCCCCAATCCCACCCGGGATCCGCCCCCCCCCCCCCGCCCCCCGTCGCAGCGCTCACCCCGGAGCCGCAGAAGCGGCCGATGCGCGGCGCGGTGCCGTCGGAGCCGTCGAAGAGCTCCAGGTAGTCGTAGCCGCAGTCCGCCTCCTCCTCCACCTCGAAGCTCTGGAAGATGAGCTCCACCCCGTAGCCCCGCTCGGCCGCCAGCACCCAGCGGCACTCGCTGCCCCCCGGGTACGGGGCGTCCCCGAACTGCGCGTGGGAAAACAGCTCCTGGGTGCGCACCAGGGCGCGGAGGTGGCCGCCACACACTGCGGGACGGCGCCGTCAGCGGGAGGGGCAGCGGGCCGGTGGGGGGCACAGGGCGATGGGCGAGGGGGGGGCAACGGGGTGATGGGGGGGCACAGGGCGATGGGTGATGGGGGGGCAACGGGGTGATGGGGGGCACAGGGTGATGGGTGATGGGGGGGCAAGGGGGTGATGGGGGGCACAGGGTGATGGGCGAGGGGGGGGCAACGGGGTGATGGGGGGGCACAGGGCGATGGGTGATGGGGGGAAAGGGGGCGATGGGGGTAAATGGGGTGGGGGGGGAAATGGGGTGATGGGGGGCAATGGAGTGATGGGGGGGTCACAGAGTGATGGGTGATGGGGGGGGAATGGGGGGCAAGGGGGTGATGGAGGGTCACAGAGTGATGGGTGATGGGGGGCAAGGGGGCGATGGGGGGGTCACAGAGTGATGGGTGATGGGGGGGGAATGGGGGGCAAGGGGGGCGATGGAGGGTCACAGAGTGATGGGTGATGGGGGGCAAGGGGGCGATGGGGCGACAATGGGGTGATGGGTGATGGGGGGGGAATGGGGGGCGATGGAGGGGTCACAGAGTGATGGGGGGAATGGGGGGCAAGGGGGTGATGGGGGAGCAATGGTGATGGGTGATGGGAGGCACAGGGGTGATGGGGGGTCACAGAGTGATGGGTGACGAGGGGGAATGGGGAGTGACGCAGTCATGGGGTGACAAGGTGATGGGGTCGCAGGGTGTTGGGGTAATGGGGTGACACAGTGATGGGGTGATGGGATGATGGGGTGATGCAGTGATGGGGTGATGGGGTGACGCAGTGATGGGGTGACGCGGTGATGGGGTGACGCAGTGATGGGGTGACGCGGCGAGGCGGCGCCCCCCGGCCCCACCGCCCCCCAGCCCCGTAC
Organism: Crossoptilon crossoptilon; assembly: GCA_036346035.1. Classification (NCBI taxonomy): domain Eukaryota; kingdom Metazoa; phylum Chordata; class Aves; order Galliformes; family Phasianidae; genus Crossoptilon; species Crossoptilon crossoptilon. Next base: position 26,973 of record JARXNR010000495.1, read on the forward strand.
CCGAGGAGTGCGTGGCCTCGAAGCCCTTCTTCTGCACGGAGCCGTCGGACACGAAGCGCACGAACATGGCGCTGCCGGAGCTCAGCACGGCCGGCGGCGCCGCGGAGCCGCAGAAGCGGCCGATGAGCGGAGCGGCGGCGTCCGGCCCGTCGTGCACCGCAACGTGGTCATAACTGCAATCGCTGTGAGCCTCCACGTCCAGCTCCGAGAACGTCTGCGGGGCGCGGGGTTACGGGGCACGGCGGGATGCGGGATGGGGCGGGGGATGGGACAGGTGGGGTTATGGGGTGGGACAGGGGATGGGACATGTGGGGTTATGGGGTGGGACAGGGGATGGGACATGTGAGGACAGGGGATGGAACGGGATGGGACAGGGGATGGGACATGCGGGGTTATGGGGTGGGACATGGGGACATGGGGGTTATGGGATGGGACAGGGGATGGGACATGCGGGGTTATAGGGTGGGGGACAGGATGGGACACGGGATGGGGACATGGGAGGTTATGGGGTGGGACAGGGGGGATGTGGGATGGGGACATGTGAGGACAGGGGATGGGATGTGGGATGGGACAGAGGATGGGACTCATGTGGGGACATGTGGGGTTATGGGATGGGACAGGGGATGGGACGTGGGGTTATGGGATGGGACACAAGATGGGGACATGCGGGGATATGGGATGGGACGTGGGATGGGACAGGGGATGGGTCACAATAAGGGGACATGTGGGGTTATGGGATGGGACACGGGATGAGACAGGGGATGGGGACATTTGGGGTTATGGGATGGGACAGGGGATGGGATTTGTGAGGTTATGGGATGGGACAGGGGATGGGACATGGTGGTTATGGGGTGGGACAGGGGGGACATGGGATGGGACATGTGAGGACAGGGGATGGGATGTGGGATGGGACAGGGGATGGGACTCATGTAGGGACATGTGGGGTTATGGGATGGGACATGTGGGGACATGGGATGGGACACATGCAGTGCCACACAGTGGACTTATGGGTGGGACACAGGCACCAGCATGTACATGTGGGGTTATGGATGCCACACAATGCCACATGGGGGTTATGGGACTGACCATGGATTTTGTGAGGTATGCCATGGGGCACCACCGTGGGCAATGCCATGCAGCGCCACGTGGGGACACGCGGTGCCACACGACCATGTAACGCCACACACTGCCATGTGGTGCCATGCAGAGCCATGGATGTGACACGTCTGGTGCCATGCAGTGCCATGTCATGCCATGCAGTGCCACACAGTGCAATGTGGTGCCAGGCACCAGCATGTACTGCCATGCAATGCCATGCAGTGCCATGCACCGCCATGCACTGCCACGCAATGCCATGCACTGCCATGCACTGCCATGTACTGCCATGCACCACCATGCAATGCCATGCAGCGCCATTTACTGCCATGCAATGCCAAGCACTGCCACGCAATGCCACGCAATGCCATGCAGTGCCATGCACCACCACGCAATGCCACGCAATGCCATGTACTGCCATGTACTGCCACGCAATGCCATGCAATGCCATGCACCACCACTCAATGCCACGCAATGCCACGCAATGCCATGCACTGCCATGCACTGCCATGCAATGCCACGTACTGCCATGCACTGTCATGCACTGCCATGCAACCATGCACCACCATGCAATGCCACGCAATGCCATGCAATGCCATATAATGCCACGCAATGCCATGCACCACCATGCACTGCCATACACTGCCATGCACCGCCATGTAATGCCACGCAATGCCATGCACATCCATGCAATGCCACGCACTGCCATGCACTGCCATGCACCACCACACAATGCCACGCAATGCCACGCACTGCCACGCAATGCCATGCACCGCCACGCAATGCCATGCACTGCCATGCACCACCACGCAATGCCATGCACTGCCATGTAATGCCATGCACTGCCACGCAATGCCATGCACTGCCATGCACTGCCATGTAATGCCACGCAATGCCATGCACTGCCATGCACCACCACGCACCACCACGCACAGCCACGCACGTCCAGGCGCTGCCGGCCCGCTCCGTACCAGGCGCACGCGGTGCCCCGCGGCCGTGGCGATGCTCCAGTCGCACTCCTTCCTGCTGGGGTATCGGCTCGGCCAGTTGGGGCTGCGGATGGCGCCCAGCGCCGCCGTCACTTTGTGCTCGCAGCCGGCTGGGGGGGGCACAGCGCGCTCAGCACCGCGGGGCCGCCGTCGGGGGGGGTCGGGGTCTTCGGGAGGGGGGGGGGGGCGGGGGGTTCCGACGCACCCTCCTTGCAGTCGTGCATGTTGTCGTGCAGCACGAAGCCGCTGCGGCAGCGGCACTCGTAGCTGCCCCACGAGTTGACGCAGTCGTGCTGGCAGCCGCCGTTGTTCGCCGAGCATTCGTCTTTATCTGCGGACACAGCGCGGTGCCGGGGGGGCGGGATGGACCCCCGAGGGCTGCACCCCCCCTTCCCCCTTTCCTCCCCCCGAAGACCAAAACCCCCCCCCCACCCCGACCCCCCCGGCTGCGGGCACAGAAACACACGGAGCCACAAGCAGAGGTGCGAGGAGCAGCGGGACGCAGCCGTCCCTCTTTTACTCATGGAAAGGAAATGTCACAGACACGATAAAAACGGGGGGGGGACGCGTTGGGGAGGGGGGCCGCGAGCCGACGGGGCGAGGTTTAAAACCCCCCCCCCGATCCCCCCTCTCGTCTCCCCCCGCCCCAAAGAACCAAAACGCGACCGTGGGGAATAATAAAAAATAAGGGCGACCACCAGTTCCGTTCAAGCACGTGGGGGGGGGGTGGGGGGGCCGGGCCGGGGGGGGCCGCGGCGTTCCTGAGAAATTCGGAGGGGCCCCCCCGGCTCACGAGGGGCCGCGCAGCCGCTTCTGCGGGCGGGACTTCGGGGCGGGCGGACGGGATTTCGGGGGCTGCAGCTGCTGCTTCTTCTCTGCAATGAGAGAGAAGGGGGGGATGCGGGGGGGTCCGCTAGGTGGGGGGGGGGGTTGGAGATGGGGGGGGGGTGGGGGTCCCTCCGTGCACCGGGCGCTGCGGGGGGGGGCGGGGCGGCCCTGGGGGGGGGAGCGCTTACCTCCGTGCCGGCTGCGGCACCGCCGGGTCTGGGGGGCGGGGGGGGGGGGGGGCCCCCGAGGTCTCCGGACACTGAGCCGTGTGGGACCCCCCCCCCGCACCCCCACCACGAGGCTGGCAGCCCCGCTGCGGCACCGCCGCGTCTCCCGGGGGGGCTTTGGGGGGGGGGGCTCCCCGGGACCCCACGCTTACCTCTGTGCCAACGGTGTCACCTCCGCTTTGGGGTCGGGCCGGGGGACCCCTCCTCATCCGTAAGGTGCAGGCGGCACCCCGAGCTTCCCAGGGACCCCAACCCCCCGACACCACCTCCCCCCCCCCCCCAGGACCCCCACCCTCCTTGCAGCCCCGCACCGAACCCCATCACAGCACTGCTGCGGGGTGGGGATGTGCGGGGGGGGGAGGGGGGGCAGCTGCAGCAAAGGGCTCCTATGTGTCTGACCCCAAATTGGGGGCTGACCCCACGGGGACCCCATAGCATCCGACCCCACGAGTGGGGGGACCCAAAGGGCACCATACAGCACCCAACCACAGCGGTGGGGGGACCCCATGGGCACCCTTTAGTGTCTGACCCCAAAAATGGGGGTGGTCCTATGGGCACCCTATGGTACCTGACCCCAAATTGAGGGGTGGTCCTATGGGCACCCTTTGGTGTCTGACCCCAAAAATGGGGGGTGGTCCTACGGGCACCCTATGGTGTCTGACCCCAAATCGAGGGGTGACCCTACAGATTCCCCACGGTGCCCAAACCCAAACTGGGGGCTGCCCACAGGGATACCCCATAGTGCCTGACCCCAATCTGGGGCTGACCCCGTGGGTGCCCTATGGTGCCCCAACCCAAGCTGGGGGGTGGCCCTATGGGTACCTATGGTGTCTGACCCCAAAACTGGGGGGTGGTCCCACTGCTGCCCCGTGGCATCCGACCCCGAACCCAGGGGTGACCCCACGGCTACCTTATGGTGCCCGACCCCAAAGCGGGGGATAAAACCGGGTGCCCCACGGTGCCCCACCCCCCGGCACCCCGGGAGGGGCGCATTCCCGGCCCCACAGCTCCCGGTGGGTTGGGGACCCCCCCCCCGTTGGGTTTTGGGGACCCCCGGGCGCACTCACCCTGCAGCCCCGCGTCCCTCTGCCGCTCCCAGCGCGTCCCCTTCTGCAGGGCGCTGCGTCCCACTGCCTCTCCGCGGGGGGGGGGGGTGCACCCAAAACACAGCAACAACCCCAAACCCGCAGCCCCCACTGGGGGTGGGGGGGGGGGCCCGGAACGCGGCGCGGAGTTCAACCCAAAAAGGGGGGGGGACCCCAAACCCCAAACCCCAAACCTGCGGCGTGCTGCTGCGTTGCTGCCTCTGCTCCGCATCTCCCGACCCCCACATTGCCCCCCCCCCATGGCATGGGGTGACCCTACAACCCTATGGGGTGACCCTACAACCCTATGGGGTGAGCCCAGGGGAGGGGGATGGGACAGACAACGAGGTGGGGGGGAGCACAGAGGGTGCAGCAGCAGAGGAGAAGTGCAGCACCAGCAGCAATGCAGCGCCCAGCAGCAATGCAGCACCAGCAGCAATGCAGCGCCAGCAGCAACGCTGCACCCTGCAGCAGTGCAGCTGCCATTAGCAGCAGAGCGGTGCCACCAGCAGTGCAGCACCCAGCAGCAATGCAGCACCCAGCAGCAGAGCAACGCTCAGCAGCAGAAAGCAGCAATGCAGCCCTCAGTGGCATCAGCTGTGCAGCACGGCGTCCCCATAAACTGGAGCACCAGTGCAGCAAGGCAGCGCTCAGCAGCAGTGCAGCACCAGTGCAGCAGTGCATTGCACAGCAGCAACGCAGCACCCAGCAGCAATGCTGCACCCAGCAGCAGCACAGCACACTCAGCAGCAATGCAGTAACAACACAGCAGTGGCAGCGATGCAAAACCCAACCCCGCCTCCCCTCCCCTCCCCCATCCCAAATGCACGCAGCCCCAGCGCAGCAGCAGCAGAAGTTGGTGCAGGGATGCAAGGATGCGTTGCTGTGGGGGTGCAGGGATGGTAATGCTGCAGAGATGCAGGGATGTGTGGATGCAGGGTGCAGGGCTGCAGGGATACAAAGATGTGTGGATGCAGGGATGCAGGGATGTGGATGCAAGGCTGCAGAGACGCAGGGATGCAGAGATGTGGGGGTGCAGGGCTGTGTGGATGCAGGGCTACAGAGATGTGTGGATGCAGGGCTGCAGGGTAACAGATGCAGGGATGTGGATGCAGGGATGCAGAGATGCAGGGCTGTGTGGATGCAGGGCTGCAGGGATGTGTGGATGCAGGGATGCAGGGATGCAGGGATGCAGAGATGCAGGGATGCAGGGCTGTGTGGATGCAGGGCTGCAGGGATGCAGAGATGCAGGAATGTGGATGCAGGGCTGCAGAGATGCAGGGCTGTGTGGATGCAGGGCTGCAGGGCTGTGTGGATGCAGAGCTGCAGGGATGCAGGGCTGTGTGGATGCAGGGCTGCAGGGATACAGAGATGCAGGAATGTGGATGCAGGGCTGCAGAGATGCAGGGCTGTGTGGATGCAGGGCTGTGTGGATGCAGGGCTACAGGGCTGCAGAGATGCAGGGATGTGTGGATGCAGGGCTGCAGGGCTGCGTGGATGCAGGGCTGCACGGATGCAGGGCTGTGTGGATGCAGGGCTGCAGGGATACAGAGATGCAGGAATGTGGATGCAGGGCTGCAGAGATGCAGGGCTGTGTGGATGCAGGGCTGCAGGGCTGCAGGGCTGTGTGGATGCAGGGCTGCAGGGATGCAGAGACGCAGGGCTGCAGGGCTGCAGGGCAGTGTGTGCAGGGCTGTACCTGAGAAGAAATGCGCCTTGAAGCCCTTCTTGGACACGGTGTTGTCGGACTTGAACTCGATGCGCATGTTGTTGTACTGCGACGTGATGACGGCCGGCCGCGCGGCGCCGCAGAACTTCCCGTGCAGCTTGGAGTCGGCCGTCAGCCCGCTGCGCACCTCCACAAAGTCGTACTTACACACCTGGGGGGGAAGGGGGCACTGGGTGACGCCTGGGAGGTGATGGGACGCGACGGTTGGCGTGGGGGGGGACGTGGGGTGACGCGTGGGGGGTGGGGGGGTGACGTGGGGGGGTGACGTGGGCGGACACGTGGGGGGTGAGGGGGTAGATGGGGTGACGTGGGGGGGTGACACGGGGTGATGTGGGGGGCTGATAGGGTGACATGGGGGGATGACATGGGGTGACGTGCGGGGTGACAGGAGGTGATGGGATGGCGTGGGGGGGACATGGGGTGACGTGTGGGGGGCGATGGGTTGACACAGGGGGGTGACATGGGGTGGACACGTGGGGGGGTGATGGGGTGACACAGGGGGGTGACATGGGGTGGACACGTGGGGGGGTGATGGGGTGACACAGGGGGGTGACATGGGGTGGACATGTGGGGGGGTGAGGGGGTAGATGGGGTGACATGGGGGGCTGACAGAGTGACATGGGGGGGTGACACGGGGTGATGTGGGGGGCTGATAGGGTGACATGGGGGGGCACCGTGGGGTGACGTGTGGGGGGTGATGGAGTAGATGGGGTGACATGGGGGGGTGACATGGGTTGACACACGGGGTGACACGTGGGGAGGTGATAGGGTAGATGGAGTGACGTGGGGGGTGACAGGGTGACATGGGGGGGTGACATGGGGTGACGTTGGGGCTGACGCGTGGGAGGTGATGGGAGGTGATGGGTTGACATGGGGGGGTGACATGGGGTGATGTGGGGGGGTGACATGGGGTGACGTTGGGGGTGACGCGTGGGAGGTGATGGGAGGTGATGGGTTGATGTGGGGGGGTGACACGTGTGGGTGACATGATGGGGTGATGTGTGGGGGGGTGATGGGTTGACAGGGGTGGTGACATGGGGTGGACACGTGGGGGGGGTGACAGGGTAGATGGGGTGACACAGGGGGGTGATAGGGTGACACGGGAGGGATGACATGGGGTGACACAGGGGGGTACACTGGGGGGGGGGTGACATGGGGGGCAAAAGTTTGACATAGGGGGGTGACATAGGGGGTGAGACATGGGGGGGAGACAGGGGGTGACATGGGGGGCAAAAGTTTGACATAGAAGGGTGACATAGGGGGTGAGCGTTGGGGTGACACGGGAGGTGACGGAGTGGGGTGACATGGGGGGGGAGAAGGGGGTGACATGGGGGGGTGACCCAGGGGGTGACGGGGGGGGGTGATACGGAGTGGGGTGACATGGGGGGGGAGATGGGGGTGACATGGGGGGGTGACCCAGGGGGGGTGATACAGGGGGGTGAGATGGGGGGCGGCATAGAGGGGTGACACAGAGGGGTGAGATGGAGGGGTGACACGGGGGGGTGACACGGGGTGTGACGCAGAAGGGTGACACGGGGGGGTGACACAGAGGGGTGAGGTGGTGCTGGTGGCATAGGGAGGTGACACGGGGGGGTGATACGGGTGACACAAGGAGGCGATGCAGGGGGTGAGAGGGGGGAGGTGACCCAGGAGGTCAGCCAGGGGGTGACGGGGGGGTGGGGGTGACACGGGGGGGGGGGGTGACGGGGGGGGGCGGTGACACGGGGGGTGGCCCGCGGCTCACGTCGTTGCCTTCGGTCTCGAAGAAGTCGAAGCGCAGGGAGATGCGGTACTGGGTGGGGGCGACGAGCTGCCAGACGCAGTTCTTGTTGGGGGGGTAATCGTGGGGCCAGCCGGGGCTGGAGATCGAGCCGTTCAGCTTCGTCAGGAAACCCCCGCAGGCGGCTGCGGGAACGGCCACGTG
>JARXNR010000448.1:0-30051 GCA_036346035.1 Crossoptilon crossoptilon
TCGCTGAGCTCCGAGCTGCAGCCAGTGCTCAACGTGTGGGATTGGAAGGTGGGGATTTCCCCCAAAAGCCACGATATGGGGGGGGAAAGCCACGATATGGGGGAAAAAAGCCACGATATGGGGGGAAAGCCACGATATGGGGGGGAAAAGCTAACATTTGGGGGGGAAAAGGCACGGTATGGAGGGAAAAAGCCACGATATGGGGGGGAAGCCACGATATGGGGGAAAAAGGCACAATATGGGGGGGAAAAGGCACGATATGGGGGGAAAAAAGCCAGGATATGGGGGAAAATCTATGATTTGGAAAGAAAAAGGCACGATATGGGGGGAAAAAGCACCAGGATTTGGGGGGGGAAGCCAGGATTTGGGGGGAAAAAGCCAAGATTTTGTGAAAAAGAGCCACGATATGGGGGAAAAAAGCCACAATTTGGGGAGAAAAGCCACGATTTCATGAAAAAGAGCCAGGATTTGGGGGGGGGAAGTCAGGATTTGGGGAAAAAGAGCCAGGATTTGGGGGAGAAAAAGCCACGATTTGGGGCTTGGGGTATTTTGGGGAAAAAGCTCCCTTTTCTCTTTGTTTTATGGATATTTGTTGGAAAAAAAGCCATTTTCTTACAGTTTTTGGGGTGTTTTGGGGAGGAAAAGTGCCCTTTTCTCTTTGTTTTTGGGGTATTTTGGGGGAAAAGTGCCATTTTCTTACAGTTTTGGGGATATTCTGGGGGTAAATGTGCCATTTTCTTATCGTTTGGGGGTATTTGGGGAGGAAAAATGCCCTTTTCTGTTTGTTTTGGGGTATTTTAGGGGAAAAAACTGCCCTTTTCTCATGGTATTTGGGGTATTTGGGGGGAGAGCAGCCATTTTCTTATAGGTTTTGGGGTATTTGGGGGGGAAAGTGCCCTTTTCTCTTTGTTTTGGGGTATTTTGGGGAAAAAACTGCCCTTTCTTTTTGGGGTATTTTGGGGGAAAAGTGCCGTTTTCTTTTAGTTTTGGGGATATTCTGGGGGTAAATGTGCCATTTTCTTATAGGTTTTCGGGTATTTGGGGAGGAAGAGTGCCCTTTTCTCCTTGTTTTTGGGGTATTTTGGGGAAAAAAACTCCATTTTGTCTTTGTTTGGGGGGTATTTTGGGGGGAAAAGAGCCATTTTCTTACAGTTTTGTGGATATTCTGGGGGTAAATGTGCCATTTTCTTATAGGTTTTGGGGTATTTGGGAAGGAAAAATGCCCTTTTCTGCATGTTTTTGGGTATTTTAGGGGAAAAAACTGCCCTTTTCTCACAGTTTTTGGGGTATTTGGGGGGAAAACTGCCCTTTTCTCTTTGTTTTTGGGGTATTTGGGGGAGGAGAGCAGCCATTTTCGTATAGTTTTGGGGTATTTGGGGAGGAAGAGTGCCCTTTTCTCTTTGTTTTTGGGATATTTTGGGGAAAAAACTCCCTTTTCTCTTTGTTTGGGGGAGTATTTTGGGGGAAAAGTGCCCTTTTCTCATAGTTCTTGGGGTATTTGGGGGAGGGAGAGCAGCCATTTTCTTATAGGTTTTTTGGGGGGGAAATGCCCTTTTCTCTTTGTTTTTCAGGTATTTTGGGGGTAAAATTGCCATTTTCTTATAGTTTTGGGGATATTCTGGGGATAGAAGTGCCCTTTCCTCGTAGTTTTTGGGGTATTTGGGGGGAGAACAGCCATTTTCTTATAGGTTTTGGGGTAGTTGGGGAGCAAAAGTGCCCTTTTCTCTTAGTTTTTGGGGTCTTTTGGGGGTAAAAGTGCCCTTTTCTCATAGTTTCTGGGGTATTTGGGGTGGGAGAACAGCCATTTTCTTATCGTTTTGGGTTATTTGGAGAGGAAAAGTGCCCTTTTCTCTTTTTTGGGGGTATTTTGGGGGTAAAAGAGCCATTTTCTTACCGTTTTGTGGATATTCTGGGGGTAAATGTGCCGTTTTCTTATAGGTTTTGGGGTAGTTGGGGAGGAAAAATGCCCTTTTCTCATAGTTTTTGGGGTATTCTGGGGGGAAAAGTGCTCTTTCTGGTTGTGTCTGTGCAGAGGAAGGTGCTGCTGGCCTCCAGCAAGGTCTCGTGCCCCGTCCTGTCCCTGTCCTGCTGTGAGGATGGGCGTTTTGTCACCGTGGGACATCGCCACGTCCGCTTCTGGTTCCCAGCCCCATCCACCAGCACCAAGGTCCTTTGGGTTCAAATCGCCCAAATTCACCAATCTCTGCCTTTTCTGCCCCAAATCTCTGCCTTTTCTGCCCCAAATCTGTGCCACGTGGGAGCAAAGTGCTGAAAAAAACGTCTGTTTTTTCAGATTTGGGGCTTTTCCGCACCCAAAATCCACCCCGTCGCTTTGCTCAGGCCCCACACGTGAGCCAAAATGCTAAAAAAATGCCAAATTCCCTCCCAAACTTGGGGATTTTACACCCAAAATCCACCTCATACCTTTGCTCAGGCGCAGTGTGGGAGCCAAGAGCCCCAAAATGCCAAATCTCCCCCAAAATTTGAGTCTTTTCTCCCCAAATCCACGCCACAGCTTTGTTCAGGCACAGTGTGGGAGCAAAGACCCCAAAAATGCCGCGTTTCCCCCCAAAATTTGTTTTTTTTCCACCCATAATCCACACCACAGCTTTGCTCTCGCACTGCGTCTGATCAAAGACCCCAAAAATGCTGAATTTCCCCCCAAATTTGGAGCTTTTCCACGCAGAGTCCATTCACAGCTTTGCTTAGGCACAGTGTGGGAGCAAAGGCACCAAAAATGCCACATTTCCCCCCAAAATTAAGAGTTTTTCCACCCAAAATCCACGTCACAGCTTTGTTCTTGCACCGTGTCAGATCAAAGACCCCAAAAATGCCACATTTCCCCCCAAAATTAAGAGTTTTTCCACCCAAAATCCACGTCACAGCTTTGTTCTTGCACCGTGTCAGATCAAAGACCCCAAAAATGCCAAATTTCCCTTCAAATTTGAGGTTTTTTTTCTCCCCAAATCCACACCACAGCTTTGCTCTCGCGCCGTGTTGGGTGAAAGACTCCAAAAATGCCAGATTTCCTCCTAAATTTGAGGCTTTTCCACCCAAAATCCACATCACAGCTTTGCTCTCGCACTGTGTCAGGTCAGAGACCCCAAAACTGCCAAATTTGGGGTTAATTTGGGGTTACTTTTGGAACTTTTCTCCCCCAAATCCACACACTTGTTCTGTTTGCTCTGACAATGTAGGAGCAGCCCCCAAAATGCCACATTTGGGATTTTTGGGGTTAATTCTGGAGTTTTCCTCTCCCAGATCTGCACCTACGTCACCATTTTGCTCTGCCAAGTGGGAACAGCCCCCCAAAATGACAAATTTTGCATTTTTTGGCTTAATTTTGGAGCTTTTCTCCTCCAATCTGCACCATTTGCTCTGACAAACAGCCCCAAAAATGCAAATTTTGGGGTTTTTTGGAGCTTTTCTCCCCCCAAACTCAGACTACTTTTATCACTTTGCTCCAATAATATGAGAACAGCCCCAAAAATGACAAGTTTGGGGTTTGGGGGGATTAATTATGGAATTTTTCTTCTTGAATCTACACTGCCGTTGTCACTTCAGTCCAACAAAGTGGAAACAGCCCCAAAATTCCAAATTTTGGGGTTTTTTTGGAGCTTTTCTCCCCCAGACTCGCACTACTCTCGTCGCTTCGCTCCGTCAGTGCGACAGCAGCCCCAAAAATGCCAAATTTGGGGTAAATTCTGAAACATTTCTCCCCCAAATCTGCACCGCTTCGCTCTGCCAATATTCAACCCGACCCCAAAACCCACCCAATTTTGGGGGATTTTGGAGCTTTTTCCCCCCTTGGATCGCACCGTAGTTCTGCTCTCCCCTCCTTAACCCACCCTGTATCTCCTTCATTAGCATAACGAGGCTTTAATTAGTGCAGGTGACCGGGCCGGTGCCGCTGTCGGGGCGCGGGGGGCTGCTTGGGGGTCTGCAGGACAACGTGTTCTGTGGGGCAGCCGGAGGTCGGGGTCGGATGGCGATGAACACCTTCTGCATCTCCACCACGGGGCTGCTGTGCCGCTTCGATGGGAGGAGGGTCCTGGAGAAGTGGGTGGACGTGAAGGTGAGGGGGTCTGAGGGGTGGGTGGGCACGTGGGGTGGGCCTGAAGATGAAAATCTGGGGGTCAGGAGCCACTGGGTGGGTGTTGCTGGGGGGAGGAACCCGTTGGGTGGATGTCGAGATGGGGATTTGGGGTGAGGATCCCGTAGACTGGGTGTCAAAGAGAGGAAATGGGGTGAGGACCCCATTGGGTGGGCATGCAGATAAGGGTTTGGGGTGAAGACCCTCTTGGGTGGACCTTGGGTACAGATTTTTGGGTGCAGACCACGTTGGGTGGGTGTCATGGTGGGGATTTGGGGTGAGGACCCCATAGGGTGGGTGTCAAAGAGAAGAAATGGGGTGAGGACCCTATCCCGTGGATGTCAAGGTGGGATTTGGGGTGAAGACCCTCTTGGGTGGGCCTTGAGGTGAAGATTTGGGGGTGCAGACCACGTTGGGGGGTGTCATGGTGGGGATTTGGGATGAAGACCCTATTGGGTGGACATCAAGGTGGGATTTGGGGTGAAGACCCCATAGTGTAGGTATCAAAGAGAGGAAATGGGGTGAGGGCCCCATTCAATGGACGTCAAGGTGGGATTTGGGGTGAAGACCCCATAGTGTAGGTATCAAAGAGAGGAAATGGGGTGAGGACCCCATTCAATGGACGTCAAGGTGGGATTTGGGGTGAAGACCCTATCGGGTGGGCCTGGAGGTGGAGGTTTGGGGTACAGACCACGTTGGGTGGGTGTCAAGGAGGGGATTTGGGATGAAGACCCTATCGGGTGGACCTGGAGGTGGGGATCTGGGGTGCAGCCCCCCCTGGGGTCCCATGGGCCCCCCACTCCCCTCGCAGGTCTCGTCGGCCTCCTGCATCTCCGTCAGCGAGGATTTCGTTTTCTGCGGCTGCACCAACGGCATCGTGAGGGTCTTCCAGGCCCACGACCTCCGGTACTGCTGCGACCTGCCCTGCCCCCACCCCCTCGGCGTGGACCTCCGCCACGACCCCCAGCCCAGGTACCCCACTGGGATTCGTGGTGGGATCCCGTTGGGAAGAGGGGTGGGATCCCATTGGGAGTGGTACTGGGATCCCATTGGTAGCGAGGGTGGGATCCCACTGGGATTCGTGATGGGATCCCGTTGGGAGCAAGGGTGGGATCCCGTTGGGAGAGGTACTGGGATCCCACTGAGAGAGGTACTGGGATCCTACTGGGAGCAAGGGTGGGATCCCACTGGGATTTGTGATGGGGTCCCATTGGGAACGGGGGTGGAATCCCATTGGGAGATACTGGTCCCATTGGGAATGGGGATCCCATAAGGAAGAGGTGGTGGGATCCCACTGGGATTTGTGATGGGGTCTCGCTGGGATTTGTGATGGGGTCCCATTGGGAACAGGGGTGAAATCCCATTGGGAATGGTACTGGAATCCCATTGGGAGTGGTACTGGGATCCCATAAGGAATGATGGTGAGATCCCACTGGGAATGGGGGTGGGGTCTTGTTGGGATTTCTACTGGAATCCCATTGGGAATAGTGATGGGATCCCACTGGGATTTGTGATGAGATCCTGGTAGGAACTGAGGTGGGATCCCATTGGGGTCAGTGTTGGGATCCCATTGGGAATGATGGTGAGATTCCAGTGGGATTTGGGATGGGATTCTGGTGGGAACAGGGATCGAATCCCATTAGGATCTGTGATGGGATCCTGGTAGGAACAGGTGTGGGATCCCATTGGGTTTTGGGGTGGGATCCCATTGGGAGTGGCACTGAGTCTCCATGGAACTCGGTGTTGGGATCCCATGGGTAGTGATGTTGGGATCCCTTTGAGGACAGTTTTTGGATCCCATTATGGGTGGTGTTGGAATCCCATTGAGGTCAGTGTTGGGATCCCATTGGGCTCGGTGTTGGGATCCCATTGGGAGTGATGCTGGGATCCCATTGAGGACAGTTTTGCGATCCCATGGGGAGTGGTATCGGGATCCCATGGGGAGTGATGTTGGGATCCCATTGGTCTCAGTGTTGGGATTGGTGTTGGGATCCCATTGAGGACAGTTTGGGGATCCTGTGGGGAGTGATGTTGGGATCCTGTGGGGAGTGATGTTGGGATCCCATTGAGGACAGTGTTGGGATCCCATTGAGGATAGTTTTGGGATCCCATTGGGCTCGGTGTTGGGATCCCATTGGTCTCAGTGTTGGGATCCCATTGAGGACAGTGTTGGGATCCCATTGAGGACAGTGTTGGGATCCCATTGGTCTCGGTGTTGGGATCCCATTGGTCTCGGTGTTGGGATCCCATTGGTCTCAGTGTTGGGATCCCATTGGGCTCGGTGTTGGGATCCCATTGAGGACAGTGTTGGGATCCCATTGGTCTCGGTGTTGGGATCCATTGGGCTTGGTGTCGGGATCCTGCTGGGACCGAGGCTGCGATCCCATTGGCTGCCGTTCCCACAGACAGCCCGACCTGCTGTACCCCGACACCGTGGCCCTGTCCTACGATCCCGCCCGGCGGTGGCTCTCCTGCATCTATCGGGATCACAGCATCTACGTGTGGGATGTGGGGGATCTGCGGGCGGTGCGGAAGGTGTGGTCAGACCTCTTCCACAGCGCTTCCGTCTGGAGCGTGGAGGTGACCCCAAATCCCAAATACAGAAAACGAAAACCCATCCCACCCCATCCCGTCCCAATTGATCCCATCCCAACCCATCCCAACCGCTGTAGGTTCCCGTAGTTTTGTGGTCTTTAAGGTCTCTCCCAGCCCGAACGTTGGAGGATCCCGTAGTTCCCTGATCCTGAACGTCTCTTCCAACCCAGCCACTGTATGACCCCATGGTTCCGTAATCCTAAAGATCCCTCTAGCCCAACCACTGTAGGTTCTCATGGTTCCATGATCTTTAGGGTCCATCCCAACCCCACCATTGTAGGATCCCATGGTTCCATGATCCTAAAGATCCCTGTAACCCAACCACTGTAGGATCCCATGGTTCCATGATCTTTATGGTCCATTCCAACCCAACCATTGTAGGATCCCATGCTTCTTTGATCCTAAAGTTCCCTTTCACTTCAACCACTATAGGATCCCATGGTTCCTTGGCCTTTAGGGTCCATCCCAACCCAACCACTGTAGGGTCCCATGGATCCATGATCCTAAAGATCTCTCCAACCCAACCATTGTAGGATCCCGTGCTTCTTTGATCCTAAAGTTTCCTTCCACCTCAACCAGTATAGGATCCCATGGTTCTTTAGGGTCCATCCCAACCCAACCCTTCTAGGATCCCATGTTTCCATGCTCTTTAGGTTCCCTTCCCCTGATCACTGCCAGATCCCATGGTTTTATGCTCCCTAAGGTCCCAAACATCCCACGACCCCACAAAACCCCACAGGTGTACCCCAAAATCGAGGAGCAGCGACCCCGCCTGCCCCCCGGCTCCTTCCTCACCTGTTCCTCTGACACCACCATCCGCATCTGGAATTTGGGGTCTGGCCCTGAACGTCCCACCCCAGGCAATGCCTACAGCACGGTGAGACGGGGCAGGTTTGGGGTCATTCCCTTTGATTTCCCCGTGTTCCTCGTGGCTTTTGGGGTCGTTCGCTTTGATTTCCCTAAGTTCCTACAGGTTTTGGGGTCGTTCCTTTTGATTTCTCCATGTTCCCGTGGGCTTTGGGGTCGTTCCCTTCAATATCTCCGTGTTCTTGTGGCTTTTGGGGTCTTTTCCTTTGATTTCCCCAAATCCCAACAGATTTTGGGGTTGTTCCCTTTGACTTCTCCAAATTCCTACAGGTTTTGGGGTTGTTCCTTCAATGTCTCCGTGTTCCTGTGGGTTTTACGGTCATTCTCATTGATTTCTCGAGCTCCAGACAGTTTTTAGGGTCATTCCTTTCCATTTCTGCAGATCCTTGCAGGTTTGGAGGTCCTGACAGGATTTGGGGTCATTCCTTCTGATTTCTCAAGCTCCACGCAGTCTTTGGGGTCATTCCCTTCCAATTCACGCAGGTTTTGGGGTCATTCCCTACCATTTATTGAAGGCTTTGGGGTCATCTCCTTTCACTTCATGACACCCCTGAAGCTTTTGGGGTCGCTCCCTTCCGCATCTCTCCAACCCCACATTTTTTGGACTGCTCCCTTCATTCTCCATCACCTCACCCCCCCTCTTCCCCCACAACCCCCCTCAGTCCCTACAGAACATCCTCTACGTGGACCCCTTCCCCACCCCACACCTCCAGGACGTTTGGGACAGAGGTGAGAGCGCCGACCCCAAACCCGGAGTGCGGGTCCTGCGGGTCAGCCCCGATGGGGAGCACCTGGCGTCGGGGGATCGCGCCGGGACCCTCCGGTGAGTTCCCCACCCTTTTGGGATCCACCAGTTTGGGATAATCCCCCCCTGGGGCATCTCCCCTTCCCTGACCCCGATGGGGTTTCGCTGCCGTTCCCTTCCAGGATCCACGAGCTGAGCTCCATGCGGGAGGTGGCCGAAGTGGAGGCGCACGATTCCGAAATTCTCTCCTTGGATTACTTCAAACCAGAAACGGGTGAGGCTCCATCCCGACCCCAAAACCTGGGAGAAATCCTCATGGATGTCCCACCACCCTCCCTCCGTCCCCCAGGAGCGACCCTATTGGCCTCAGCGGGACGGGACTGCCTGATCCACGTCCTCAACGTGTCCCAAAATTACCGACTGGAGCGGACGCTGGATGACCATCTGTCAGCTGTGGTGTCGGTCCGCTTTGCAGGTGGGTTGGGATGACTTCAATCCATGTCCCCCAATGGGATTTGGGGCGGTGCTGTGGGGTCTGATGGGATCTCCCCATTTTCTCTCGTCCCGTAGGGAGCAAAAAAGTGCAGCTCATCAGTTGTGGGGTTGATAAGAGCATTTACTTCCGCACCGGTCAGCAGGTGGGTGTTGGGAAGGGGTGAAAAAGGGGGTGGAATTGTGGGGTCCTATGGTGGTTGGGCTAAAGGGGGTCATAGAACCACGGGATCCTGCAGTGGTTGTGGTGGGAGCGACCCTAAAGATCACAGAGCGGTGGGATCCTACAGTGGTTGGATTGGATGGACTTTGAGGATCATGGAACTGTGGGATCCCGAGGTGTTTGGGGCAGTAGGGCGTCGTGAAGGCCATAAAACAATGGGATCCTACAAGACTGGGCAGAAAGGGATCATGGAACCTTGGGATCCTACAGTAGTTGGGTTTTAGAGGATCTTAAAGATCGTGGAACCATGGGATCCCGCAGTCATTGGGTTGTAGGGGAAATTAAAGACCACAGAACCATGAGATCCTTCAAAGGTTGGGTTTAAAGGGATTATGGGACCATGGAATCCTACATCAGTTGGGGTTGTAGGGGATCTTAAAGACCATAGAGCTATGGGATCCTACAAAGGCTGGATTTAATGGTATCCTACGGTGGTTGGGTTGGTATGGATCCTAAAGATCATGGAACTACGGGGTCCTACAATGGGTTGGATTGGAGGGAACCATTGGGATCATACAGCCATGGGATCCTACAGTAGTTGGGTTGGAGGGAATCTTTAGGATCATGGAATCATGAGATCTTACAATGGGTTGGAGGGAGCTTTTGGGATCATGGAACCGTGGGATCCTACAATGGGTTGGAGGGAACCTTTGGGATCACGGAACCATGAGATCCTACAATGGGTTGGAGGGAACCTTTGGGATCACGGAACCATGGGATCCTACAATGGGTTGGAGGGAACCTTTGGGATCACGGAACCATGAAATCCTACAATGGGTTGGAGGGAACCTTTGGGATCACGGAACCATGGGATCCTACAATGGGTTGGAGGGAACCTTTGGGATCATGGAACCATGGGATCCTACAATGGGTTGGAGGGAACCTTTGGGATCACAGAACCATGGGATCCTACAGTGGTTGGGTTGGAGGGAACTTTTGGGATCACGTCCCCTCTGTCTGCCCCACAGCTCCCGGAGGGGCTGACCTTCTCCCGGACACACCACATCACTGAGAAGACCACCCTACACGACATGGATGTGGACGCGGTGCGGCGACACGTGGCCGTGGCGTGCCAGGACCACAACGTGCGGTGCGTGAGCGGGACCCCGATTTGTAGGATTTCTCCCCATTTTTGGTGCTGGTTGGGGTGGTGGAGCTGTCTCTCCCCATAGGGTGTATGGGGCCAGCAGTGGGAAGCAGCGGTGCTGTTATAGGGGATCGGCAGCCAACAACGGCGCTCTGCTGAAGGTAAATGAGGGAGAGAAACCATCCCAACCCCAAAAAGTTCCTTCTATCCCACCCCAACCATTGTAGGATCCCATGGTTCCATGATCCTAAAGGTCCTCCCATTGCAACCACTGTAGGATCCCACACTTCTATGGTCTTTAAGATCCCCTAAGACCCAACCGCTGTAGGATCTCATGGCTCCATGACCCTAAAGGTTCTCTCCGCCCCAATCATTGTAGGATCCCATGGTTCCATGATCCTAAAGATTCCTCCCAACCCAATCACTGTAGGAGCTCACGGTTCTATGGTCTTTAAGATCCCCTAAAACCCAACCTTTGATCCCCTAAAACCCAACCTTTGCTGAATCCCATAGTGCCATGATCCTAAAGGTCCTCTCCACCCCAACCACTGTAGGATCTCACAGTTCTGTGATCCTAAAGGTCCTCCCACCGCAACTCTTGTAGGATCCTATGGTGTTATGGTCTTTAAGGTCCCTTCCACCCCTACCATTGTTGGATCCCACAGTTCTATGGTCTTTAAGATCCCTAAAACCAACCACTGTAGGATCCCATGGTTCTGTGATCCTAAAGGTCCTCCCATCCCAACTATTGTAGGATCCCACACTTCTATGGTCTTCAAGATCCCTAAAACCAACCCTTGTGGGATCTCATGGTTCCATGACCCTAAAGGTCCCTCCCCACACAACCACTATGGGATTCTCTCCTCCCGTGCCCCTCTGACCCCATATCCCCCCCAGGTGCACTGGGACCCCTCAGGAACCTTCATGGCCACGAGTGGCTCCGACAAATCCATCTCCATCATCGAGGGCCGTTCGGGGCTCTGCGTCGCCCGCGTTTTTGGGCACTCAGGTCTGGTAGTGCCCCACATTTTGGGGTTTTCCCTTCCACCCCATTTCCCCTTTGCTTTCTGTTGCCCTCATGCCCCAGATTTGGGATTTTTCCCCTCCCTGAACATGTGGGGTTTCCCATCTCCCGTCCCTCTGCCCCAGATGTGGTCACAGCGATGCGCTTCACCCCCGACTGCCGCCATCTCATCACCGCCTCCAGGGACAGGTATGGGGTGAAAAATGGGATTTGGGTCAGAAACTGGGGAGAAAAATGGGATCGGGGGTGTGGAACTGGGGAGAAATGGGGTTGAGTGGGATTTGGATCGTAGAGCTGGGGAGAAAATGGGATTTGGGTCCTGGAATTGGGGAGAAATGGGACTTATTGGGATTTGCGTCATGTAATTGGAGGGAAATGGGATTTGTTGGGATTTGGGTCAGAAACTGGGGAGAAAATAGGATTTGGAGGGATTTGGGTCGTGGAATTGGGGAGAAATGGGATTTAATGGGATTTGGATTGTGGAGTTGGGGAGAAAATGGGATTTAATGGGATTTGGGTCGTGGAATTGGGGAGAAATGGGATTTATTGGGATTTGTGTCGTGTAATTGGAGGAAAATGGGATTTGTTGGGATTTAGGTCAGAAACTGGGGACAAAATGGGATTTGTTGGGATTTGGGAGAAAAAAGGGATTTTGAGAGCCATTTTTTCACCCCTTTCTGCCCCAGTTGTGTCTTCGTGTGGCGTCTGAGCTCCGACCTCAGCGACCGAATGCGGCAGCACCACCACAGCCTCAACGTCCCCCTCCCCATCCCAGCCCCACAGACCCCCATCGGGCCGGATCCGGAGCCACGTGGGTTCTGGAAGCGGAGCTGGGGGGGAGAGCTGTCCAATTTTGCCCTCTTTCCCCTTTTTTCACCCCAATTTCCTTCCGACCAACCTTTGTTCTGCCCCCCACAGCCCCCAACTGCATCCTCACCAATGGGAGAATGCCGCTGTGGGCGAAGCGATTGGTGAGTGGGGCCACTCCGTCCCTATAGGATCCCGATCCCATATAGGATCTGAAGGGGGTGGGGGATCCCGTTGTGTCCCGTCCCGCCCCCCCAACCCCATTAAACTGTTGTGCCCCACAGCTGGGAGAAGAGGATGGCAGCGTCAGACCCCCCTACATTTACCAACCACAGGGACGGTGGGCTGAGAGTGCCCAGAATGCCCCCGTGGTGATCCTACAGATGGACCCCACAGCCCTCACCCCCTTCAAGGCAGAGCTGGAAGATGAGGGGGGGGTGGAGCTGTGGCCCCAGAACCTGGGGGAGATCCTGATGGAGGTGGGATTGGGAACTGTGGGATCCGACATCAGGCTTTTGGGTGGGGGGGGGACCTTCGGGGTCGTGGGAGTGTGGGATCCTACAAAGGTGGTGGGAGGAGGGACTGTATGGAACCATGGGGTCCTACAGTGGTTGGGTTGGAGTGAACTTTGGGATCACAGAACCATGGGATCCTACAGTGGTTGGGTTGGATGGGATCATAGAACCATGGAATCCTATAATGGTTGGGGTGGGAGAGAACTTCAGGATCATAGAGCCATGGGATCCAACAGTGGTTGGGTTGGAGAGAACTTTAGGACCATGGAACCACTGAATCCTACAAACAGTGGTTGGGATGCAGGGGACCTTATAAGTCATGGAACAGTGGGATCCTGTCATGGTTGGGTTGGGTTGGAAAGGTCTTTAGGATGATGGAACCATGGGATCCTACAGTGGTTGGATTGGGTTGGAGAGACCTTTGGGATCATGGAACTGTGGGATCCTATCATGGTTGGGTTGGAGAGACCTTTGGGATCATAGAACCATGGGATCCTATAATGGTGGGGTTGAGATGGGATCCTATAGGTCATAGAACTCCAGGATCCTATAATAGTTGGGTTGGGTTGGGTTGGGTTGGGTTGGAAAGACCTTTAGGATGATGGAACCATGGGATCCTATAATGGTTGGGTTGGGATGGAGAGACCTTTAGGATGATGGAACCATGGGATCCTATAATGGCTGGGTTGGGTTGGAGAGACCTTTGGGATCATAGAACCATGGGATCCTATAATGGTTGGGATGCATTGGAGAGACCTTTGGGATCATGGAACCATGGGATCCTATAATAGTGGGGTTGGGATGGGATCCTATAGGTCATAGAACTCCAGGATCCTATAATAGTTGGGTTGGGTTGGGTTGGGTTGGGTTGGGTTGGAAAGACCTTTAGGATGATGGAACCATGGGATCCTATAATGGTGGGGTTGGGATGGGATCCTATAGGTCATAGAACTCCAGGATCCTATAATAGTTGGGTTGGATTGGGTTGGAGAGACCTTTGGGATCATGGAACCGTGGGATCCTATCATGGTTGGGTTGGAAAGACCTTTGGGATGATGGAACCATGGGATCCTACAGTGGTTGGATTGGGTTGGAGAGACCTTTGGGATGATGGAACCATGGGATCCTACAGTGGTTGGATTGGGTTGGAGAGACCTTTAGGATGATGGAACCATGGGATCCTACAGTGGTTGGATTGGGTTGGAGAGACCTTTGGGATGATGGAACCATGGGATCCTACAGTGGTTGGATTGGGTTGGAGAGACCTTTGGGATCATGGAACTGTGGGATCCTATCATGGTTGGGGTGGAGAGACCTTTGGGATGATGGAACCATGGGATCCTATAATGGTGGGTTGGAAAGACCTTGAGGATCATGGAACTGTGGGATCCTACGGTTCTTGGGGTGGGAGGACCTTTAGGATCACAGGACCATGTGATCCTACAGTGGTCGTTTTGGGGCCCATCCCAACAGATGGAGACCTCCCCCAGCACTGAGGATTCGGGCTGCTCCGAAATCCTCTCGGATGAACCTGAAGAGGAACCGGAACCGTTGGAGGCGAACAGCGCAGAGGAGGGGAGCGGGTTGGGGTCCCTCCCTTGTGGGGTTGGGTCCCCCCTTATTTCGGGATCATCGCCTCAAATCTCCGCCCCAAATCCCATCCCACCCCAAATCCCGACGTCGGGTGCCACCGAAAGGTCAGAGTTTGGGAACTGTGTGGGGCGTGATCCAACCTCAACTCCACCCCAAAGGCACGGTCCTGGGGCTGTGCCTTCAAAGGGGATTTGGGGACCCCCGACCCCTCTGTGCCCCCCTCACCCCCACCTCCCCCATCTCTTTCCCAAAGGAATCCCGGAGCGCGCTCAGAGGAACGGAGTGCCATCCCATTGCTGGGGACGAATCCCCAACCCCACGGTGAGATCCCAAAAGCCCCAAACCCCACAGAAAGGGGCGGTGGGAGGGGTGGCATTTCCCTACGGGGTCTGCAGTCGGGGGGTTTCCCCATAGGGCCAGCAGTGGGGGATGCTGAGGGGCTGTGGGGGGTGGAGGACAGCAGAGGTTGGGGGGGGGGGATGCTTGAGGCGGGGTTTGGGGGAAAGTGTGGGGTGCAGCGCTGACAGTTCCCCCCCTGTGAGCACAGAAGGGTTTGGGGGAACCCTGAAGGAGGCAAAGGCGCCCGCAGGTGAGGATGAGGAGAGCACCTTCATCCTCAACCCGCGCCTCAGCATCTCGGCTCGCTTCCTGTCCCGCTGCCAGAAGAACAGCAGGTGGGGGCAGAGCTGTGGGGCAGAGCCTTCCTCCTCCCCACACCCCTCCCCACACCCCTCCCCAGACCCCTTGGTGAATGGTCCTCGATCCCAAGCCATGGGGTCAGTGACTGTTCCCATTCCTACTGGGACCATTCCCCATTCCCATCCCCAATCCCACTGGGACCAGGGAATGTTCCCCCATTCCCAATCTTTTGGGGTCAGGAAACCACTTCCATTCCCACCCCATAGGGAACCTTTCCCATCTCTACCCTATTGGGAACATCCCCCATTCCTGCCCCATAGGGACCCAATCCCAATCCCAGTCCCATTGGGATCCATTCCCATTCCCACCCCATTATGAACCATTCTCATCCCAATCCCATAGAGAATCATTCCCATTCCCATCCCAATCCTATAGGAACTCATTCCCTCCCCATTGGGAACCATCCCATTCCTATAGGAAACCATTCCCATCAGGAACAATTCCCTTTCCCAATCCCATTAGGACCCATTCCCTATTCCACCCCATAGTGGTCCATTCTCAACCCATTGGGACCCACTCCCATCCCAATCCCATTGGAAACTATTGCCAATCCCACCCCATAGGGACCCATTCCTGCCCCATAGGGAACCATTTCCATCCCAATCCCATTGGGAACCGTTCCCATTGCTGCCCCATAGGAACCCATTCCCATAGGAACCCATTCCTGCCCCCTAGGGACCCATTCCCATAGGGATCCATTCCCATTCCCACCCCATTTCCAATCCCATAGGGGACCCATTCCCAACCCATAGGGACCCATTCCCATCCCTGCCCCATAGGAACCCATTCCCATAGGGATTCATTCCAATTCCCACCCCATTATGAACCATTTCCAATCCCATAAGGGATCCATTCCCATTCCCACCCCATAGGGACCCATTCCCAATCCCATAGGGACCCATTCCCATCCCAATTCCGTAGGGAACCGTTCCCATTCCTGCCCCATAGGGACCCATTCCCATAGGGATCTATTCCCATTCCCACCCCATTATGAACCATTTCCAATCCCATAAGGGATCCATTCCCAACCCATAGGGAATCATTCCCAATCCCAGTCCCATAGGGACCCATTCCCATTCCCAATCCCATTGGGATCCATTCCCAATCCCATTGGGAACCGTTTCTATTCCTACCCCATAGGGACCCATTCCCTTCCCAATCCCATAGGGAATCACTGCCAATCCCAATCCCATAGGGAATTGTTCCCAATCCCATCCCAATCCCATATGACCCTATTGGGATCTTCCCCATTCCCCCAGGCTTAGGGCCGCCTTCCCGCTGCGTTCCCGTGTTCCGGTGTCGGTTCCGGATCGGAGCGCCCCACAGCCATCAGTGAGTGGGGTGGGAGGGCGGGGGATCCCAAAATCCCCTTGGGGGGAGCATGGGGGGGTCCGTCCCCATCGCATTTGGGGCAATTTGGACCCCTTTGGGGGCAATTTTGGCAGGATTTGGGGGTGGATTTGGATTTTTTGGCTGCATTGGGGGCATTTCTGGGAATTCCCTATTTCTTTTTTTTTTTTTAGGATGAAACACTTCAGAAAATGGGGGAGCGTTCGGGGGGGCGACCCCAGAGGTGAGGGTGGGGGGATGGCACGGGGTGGGGGCCATCCACAACAGCCCCATTGACCCCATATGGCCCCACTGACCCCAAAGTACCCATTGACCCCAACATCCCCATTGACCCCCAACAGCCCCATTAACCCCAACGGCCCCATTAACCCCAGTGCCCCCACTGACCCCAAAATCCCCATTGACCCCAATGCCCCCATTAACCCCAGCAGCCCCACTGACCCCAAAGTCCCCATTGACCCCCAACGTCTCTATTGACCCCAGCATCCCTATTGACTCCCATATGGCCCCATTGACCCCAACATCCCCATTGACCCCAACGGCCCTATTGACCCCAATGCCTCTATTGACCCCCAACATCCCCATTGACTCCCATATGGCCCGATTGACCCCAGTGCCCCCATTGACCCCAAAGTCCCCACTGACACCCATATGGCCCCATTGACCCCAAAGTCCCCATTAACCCCAACAGCCCCACTGACCCCAAAGTCCCCATTGACCCCAGCTTCCCCATTGACTCCCATATGGTCCCATTAACCCCAACGGCCCCACTGACCCCAGCATCCCCATTAACCCCCAATGGTCCCAAATGACCCCCAATGGCCCCAATGCCCCCATTGACCCCCAATGCCCCCATTGACCCCAGTGTCCCCATTGACCCCAAAGTCCCCCCAGTGCTAACCCCAACATCCCCACTGACTCCCATATGGCCTCATTGATCCTAAAGTCCCCATTGACTCCAACGACCCTGTTAATAACCCCAACAGCCCCACTGACTCCCATATGGCCCCACTGACCCCAACGGCCCTATTGACCCCAATGCCCCCATTGACTCCAACAGCCCCATTGACCCTAAAGCCTCTATCGACCCCCAACGCCCCCACTGATCCCCATATGGCCCTACTGACCCCAATGCCCCCATTGACTCCCATATGGCCCCATTAACCCCAATGCCCCCATTGCCCCCCAATGCCCCCATTAACCCCCAATGGTCCCAAATGACCCCCAAAGTCCCCATTGACCCCAACGTCCCCATTAACCCCAATGCCCCCATTAACCCCAACGCCCCCATTAACCCCAATGTCCCCATTGATCCCCAGTGGCCCCATTGACCCCGAAGTCCCACCCCACAGATGACACGACACCCCAAGGCCACGGTAGGTGGCACCCTACAGGGACACCACCCCATAACCACCGTGCCGACCCCAATGGCGGCTCAGCTCTGCTCACAGGTCAGGAACACTGTGACCCTACAACCACCCCGCAACCCCAAAACCACTGCGCTGTCATCCCCAATCTTTTGTCACCCCAAATTGTTTTGTCACCCCTAAACTGGTTGTCACCTCTTTTTTGGGGTCATTTTGGGGCCGGTAAGTGGGATGTGGGGCGAATAAAGGGGACTCCAGGCTGCCCTATGGGGCAAATTTAGGGCAAAAAAAAACAAAAAAAAAGGGGGGGGATTTGGGGGCAAACAAGAGGGATTTGGGACTGCCATTGGGGCCATGGGAAAATTTGGGGCCCGATAAGGAGGATTTGGGGTTTCCCATTTGGAGTCCAGGGGAAGATTTTGGGGCCAGCAGGTGGGATTTGAGGCAAATAGGGGGAATTTGGGGATCCTATTAGAGTCTATGGGGTGATTTGGGGGAAATTATGGGGGATTTGGGGCTCCCTCTGGGGTCCATGGGGACATTTTGGGGCAAAAAGGATTTTGGAGCTGCTATCTGGGGCCATGTGGACATTTTGGGGCAAAAAGGAGGGATTTGGGACGGCCCTTTGGGGCGATTTTGGGGCAAATAAAGAGGATTTGGGGCAAATAAGGGGGATTTGGGGTAGACGGGGATGCAACGATGCCTATAGGGATGATTTGGGGCAAATCTTGGGGAATTTGGGGTTTTTTCGCTGTTATTTGGGACCCCTGGTTTTGGGACACACGGGGATACTGAGGGGCTGCAATCTGGGGCAAATTATGGGGATTTTGGGGCACATAGGGACAATGTGGGGTCTGAAGGGTTGAAATTTAGGGGAAAATTTGGTTCCTGGGGCCAGTGGGGTCAGTCTGGGGTTTGAATTTGGGGTAAATTATGGGGAATTCGGGGCACAGTCTGGGGGTCCTGAGTCTGGAACTGGGTGGGGGTCCATTATTGGGGTCCCCTACCCTATTCAATTTGGGGGGGGGGCTGGGGTAGAAGATGCCCTCTGGGGACCCTCAGGAGTGCAGAGGGGGGGCAGTGGGACCCCAAATCCCCCCCCCCTCCAAAAGGAAGCACAGAATTTTGGTGTTTTGGGGTTTTTTTTTTTCCTTTATTTCCATGACCCTCAGTGACGGTAATGGGGGCTCCGGGATCGGGATCGGGACCGCCTGGAAAAGGGGGTGGGAGGGAGAGGGGGGGTCAGCACCAATGTGAGACCCCCAAGTGTGGGGTGAGACCCCAAAATATGGGGTGAGACCCCCCCCCAAAGACATTTGGGGGCAACTCACCTCCTGGACGAGCTGTACTCCCGACCTATAGGGGGTAGAATTTGGGCTCAGTGCCCCCAGCCCCATTTCCAGCCATCTTTTCTGCCCCTGCTACCCCCCACCCCATATAAAACCCCCCCAGATTTCATCCCCAAATGGGGGTCTGAGCCCCCCCCGACCCCACACTCACTGTAACGGGGTGATGGGGATCGACTCTGCCTGCTGTACTGCCGTTCCCATTCTTCCCTTTCCTTCTCACGCCGTTCCCTCTCTCTGCCATCAAAAAGAAAACCCCAAAAGATGTGTGGGGTGAGGGGGGGGGGATCCCAAAAAAAGAAAACCCCAAAAACTGAGGGGGTGATGTATGGGGGGGGAAGGGGGGGCTCACTTCATCCGGATCTTCCTGGCCATCGCTCGCAGCTCGTCCTCACGCTCCTATGGGGGGGGAAAAAGGGGCGTTGGGACCCCCTGTGTGGGATGTGAGCTCTGTAGGGTCACCCAAAGACCCCCATAATGTGACCCCCATGGGATGTGGGACACACTCTGTGGGGCAAGGGCCTTATAGGGCCACCCTGATACCCCAAAAATGTGCCCCAAAGACCTCCATAATGTGACTCCCATGGGGTGTGGGCCCTATAGGGTCACCCAAAGACCCCAAAATGTGACCCTATGGGGTGTGGGCCCTATAGAGTCACCCTGAGATCCCCAAGATTGGCCCCTCTATGGGGTGCGGGCCCTATAGGGTTATCCCAAGACCCCCAAATGTCCCTCCTTTACAGGGTATTGGCCCCTCTAGGGGATGTGAACCCTATAGGGTCACCCAAAGACCCCAAAGTGTGATCCTATGGGGGTCTGGGTCCTATAGGGTTACCCAAGACCCCCATAATGTGACTCCCATGGGGTGTGGGTCCTATAGGGTCACACCAAAGGCCCCAAAATGTGATCCTATGGGGTGTGGGCCCTATAGAGTCACCCAAAAACCCCCATAATGTGACTCCCATGAGGTGTGGGCCCTATAGGGTTACCCCAAGACCCCTAAATGTCCCCCCTCTATGGGGTATTGGCCCCTCTATGGGGTGTGAGCCCCATAGGGTCACCCAAAGACCCCCATAATGTGACCCCCATGGGGTTGTGGGCCCCTGTCTATGGGACAAGGACCTTATAGGGTCACCCCAAGACCCCCAAATTTTGACCCAATGAAGTGTGAGCCCTATAGGGCTGCCCCAAGACCCCACATGTCCCCCCCAATGGGGTGTGAGCCCCCACCTGGCGCTCGTGCTCCTGTTGCAGCATCTTCTCCTGGGCAGCCTTCTTGTCTGCCTTGACTGCAGGGGAAATTGTGGGGTCGCGGGGGGGGTGGGGGCAAAAGTGGGGGGGTTCAGGGGTCAAAAATGGGGATTTGGGGGTGCAAATTTGGGGTGTTTTGGAGCTGGAGGGGTAAAAGCGGGGGGTTTGGGGATGAAAGTAGGAGTTTGGGGCTGGGGGGTCAAAAGTGGGGGGCGTTAGGGATGAAAATGGGGGACAAAAGCAGGGGGATTTGGGGACAACAGTGAAGGGGTGGGGAGAAAATGTGGGGGGGCGTGGGGGGCAAAAGTGAAGGGATTTGGGGTTGAGGGGGCAATGGTGGGATTTGGGGGGTTTGGGGTGGGGGGGAAGCGGGAATTTTGAGGTCAAAAGTGGGGGGTTTGGGGCTGAGGGAGAAAAAATGAGGGGTTTGGGG
Source organism: Crossoptilon crossoptilon (assembly GCA_036346035.1). Lineage (NCBI taxonomy): Eukaryota > Metazoa > Chordata > Aves > Galliformes > Phasianidae > Crossoptilon > Crossoptilon crossoptilon. The sequence continues at coordinate 20,488 of JARXNR010000448.1, forward strand.
GTAAAAGTGGGGAGCTGGGGTTGGGAGGGGGGTAAAACCAGGGGGTTTGGGATTAGGGGAGCTGAAGGAGGGGGATTTTGGAGGGGGGGGTCTGCAGAAGTGTGGGTTTGGGGGGGAGGGGGCTAAAAATGGCTTATTTTTCTACCAGGAAATTGATGGAAAAATGGCATTTCGGGGGGTTTGAGGAGCAGGGGGAGGTTTTTGGGGGGTGGGGGTCCCTAGAAGGGGTTGGGGGCCCAAGAAGGTTTTTTTTGGGGGGGGGGAGGGGGGCTCACACTGCCTGTTGAGCGCTTTCTGCATGCGCAGCTTCAGCTTCTCCTGCGGCGTCAGTTTGGGCTGCAAAGGGAGGGGGGTGTTGGGGGGGAGGGAGGGGGTGGGGGTCCCACAAATCCCCCCCAGCGCCCCCCCACCCCAAATTTCCCTTCCTGCACATCATGGCACCCCTCAGCCCGCAGCATGGCATCCAGACCCCCTCCCCCATAGGAATATTGGCAGCCCACCCCCCTCCGTGCCCCATAGCCCCGTTATTTTTATTTTGGGGAGGGTGTGGTGGTGTTGCTGTGCCCCCCACCCTCATATTTTTTTGGCCCCCCCCCCACCCCAGACCCACAGAAACCCATTGGGACAGGATCTCCCCACAGCGCTCGCAGGGAGCAGCGCTGCTCTCATCCCCTTTACGGGGGGATATAATGGGATGGAATGGGGACAAAGCATCGTGGGGGGGGGTCCCGGCCCTCCCCCCTCCCCCCCGACCCCACGGGACCACCACGGCGTCCCTCGGGCTGCGCTGCTGTGGTGTGAATGAAAGAGAGGCGACCTTCAATTCTTACTGACTTTGGCAGCTCCCGTCTCTTTACCAGCAGACGCGTCCGCCCTACGACAGAGCCAAGAACCAAACAAAACCCCGTATTACACCCCCCCAAAAAAAAAAACCAACCCAAATTTCACCAATCCGGCCTACGATTTGGGCTCACTTTTTCAGTTTCTCCCCCACGGCTGGGGATGCTGTGGGTCTGGGTGCTTTCTCGCGCACCGGGGATGCGGATTTGGCGGGGCTCGGCGTGGCGCTGCCGCTGCGGCTGCTGCTGCTCCAGCGCCGGTTGGAACGGCCAGCGCGGCGATAGCGGTCAGCGGAACGGGAACGGGTCCTGTGGGACGTGGGGAGGGGGAGTTGGGGGGTGGGAGGGGATGAGACCCAAACGTGGAGAGCAATGGATGGACAAAGGGAGGTTCCGATGGGAGAAAAACAAGGGGTCTTCCCAGTTGACCAACTGGGGTCTTGCCCCAACATGGGGTCTTCCCAGCTGACCAGCTGGGGTCTCAGCCCAGTGTGGGGTCTTCCCAGTTGACCAACCAGGGTCTCAGCCCAGTGTGGGGTCTTCCCAGTTGACCAACTGGGGTCTTGCCCCAATGTGGGGTCTTCCCAGTTGACCAACCGGGGTCTCAACCCAGTGTGGGGTCTTCCCAGTTGACCAACCAGGGTCTCAGCCCAACGTATGGCCTTCCCAGTTGACCAACCGGGGTCTCGGCCCAATGTGGGGTCTTCCCAGTTGACCAACTGGGGTCTCGGCCCAATGTGGGGTCCTCCCAGTTGACCAACTGGGGTCTTGCCCCAATGTGGGGTCTTCCCAGTTGACCAACCGGGGTCTCAGCCCAGCGTGGGACCTTTCCAGTTGACCAACCAGGGTCTCAGCCCAATGTGGGGTCTTCCCAGTTGACCAACCAGGATCCTGGCCCAACACAGAGTCTTCCCAGTTGACCAGTTGCGGTCTTGCCCCAAGAAGGGGTCTTCCCAGCTGACCAGTTGGGGACTCAGCCCAACATATGGCCTTCCCAGTTGACCAACTGGGGCCTCAGCCCAATGCGGGGTCTTCCCAGTTGACCAACTGGGGTCCTGGCCTGACACAGAGTCTTCCCAGTTGACCAACTGGGATCCTGACCCAGTGCAGGGTTTTCCCAGTTGACCAGTTAGGGTCTTGACCCAACATGGGGTCTTCCCAGTTGACCATTTGGGGTCTCAGCCCAACGTATGGTCTTCCCAGTTGACCAACTGGGGTACTGGCCTGACACAGTGTCTTCCCAGTTGACCATTTGGGGTCTTGGCCCAACGTGGGGTCTTCTCAGTTGACCAACTGGGGTCTCAGCCCAATGCTGGATCTTCCAAGTTGACCATTTGGGGTCTTGGCCCAACATGGGGTCTTCCCAGTTAACCAATTGGGGTCTCGGCCCAATGCAGGTCTTCCCATTTGACCAATTGGGGTCTTGGCCCGAGAGAGTCTTCCCAGTTGACCAGTTGGGGTCTCGGGCCAACGTGGGTCTTCCTAGTTGACCAATGGGGGTCTTGCCCCAAGAAGGGGTCTTCCCAGTTGACCAACAGGGATCCCAGCCCAATCCGGGGTCTTCCAAGTTGACCAATGGGGGTCTTGGCCCAACGTGGGGTCTTCCCAGTTGACCATATGGGGTCTCATCCCAACTCGGGGTCTTCCCACCCAACCCAACCTCCCACCCCCACGGCAGGACGGCGGGACGCACCGGGATCGCCGCCGGGCGCCATAGCGATGCCCTCTATCCGGGGAATAGGAACGGGAACGGCGGCGGCCATCACGGGAGCCCCCTCCGGAGTAACGGCGGCTGCGGGAGCGCGAGCGCGAGTAGCGGCGGCTGCGGGAGCGGCGGTAACGGCCGCAGCGGTGGTGGGGGGCGGCGCGGTGCGAGCGGGAGCTGGAGCGGGAGCTGGAGGACGAGGAGGAGGACGGAGAGGAGGAGGAGGACGAAGAGCGGCGCCTGGAAGGGGAAGGTGGGGTCAGAAACAGCCAGGCGGACGCGGAGATCCTCCAGCGAGACGTGGCCCCAAAGACCCTCCAGACCCAACGGCACGGCCCCAAAGACCCTCAACTCAAGACCCAAATCCCTTCCACTCAAGACCCAACCCTGAAGACCCTCGAGACCCAACCCCAAAGTTCCTCCATTCAAGACCCAGTGCCACATCCCCAAAGATCCCTCAATTCAAGACGCAAAGCTATGGCCCCAAAGACTCTTGACTCAAGACCCAACCCCAAATCCCTTCCACTCAAGACCCAACCCCAAAGACCACCTACTCAAGACTTGTTCCCAAAAGCTTTTCACTCGAGACCCGGTGCCACATCCCCAAAGACCCCTCAATTCTAGACCCAAAGCTGTAGCCCCAAAGACCCTCCATTCAAGACATAACCCCAAAGACTCTTAATACCCAACCCCAAACTTCCTCCGCTCCAGATTTGTCCCCAAAAGCCTTCCACTCAAGACCCAATGTCACAGCCCCAAAGACCCTACACTTAAGACCCAGCCCCAAAGACCCTCAATACCCAACCCCAAACTTCCTCCACTCAAGACCCAGTGCCACATCCCCGAAGACCCCTCAATTTAAGACCCAAAGCTGTGGCCCCAAAGACCCTCCAGACCCAACAGCACGGCCCCAAAGATCCTTCAGACCCGATGGCATGGCCCCAAAGACCCTCAACTCAAGACCCAACCCCAAAGACCCTCAATACCCAACCCCAAACTTCCTCCACTCAAGACCCAGTGCCACATCCCCATACACCCCTCAACTCAAGTTCCAAAGCTGTGGCCCCAAAGACCCTCAACTCAAGACCCAACCCCAAATCCCTTCCACTCCAGACCCAATGTCACAGCCCCAAAGACCCTCAACTCAAGACCCAACCCCAAAGACTCCCAAGACCCAACCCCAAATTTCCTCCACTCAAGACCCAAAGCCACATCGCCAAAGACCCCTCAAGTCAAGAGTCCATGCTATGCCCCCAGAGACCCTCAACTCAAGACCCAAATCTCTTCCACTCAAGACCCAACCCCAAAAATCCTCCACTCAAGACTCTCAACTCAAGACTCCTCCACTCAAGACCCAAAGCTGTGGCCCCAGAGACCCTTCAGACCTGATGGCACGGCCCCAAAAAACCCTTCAGACCCAACAGCATGGCCCCAAAGACCCTCAACTCATGACCCAAATCCCTTCCACTCAAGACCCAACCCCAAAGACCCTCGGGACCCAACCCCAAACTTCCTCCACTCAAGACCCAGTGTCACAGCCCCAAATACCCTTAACTCAAGACCCAACCTCAAATCCCTTCCACTCCAGCCCCGATGTCCCAGCCCCAAAGACCCTCCACTCAAGACCCAACCCCACACCCCTTCCACTCAACGCCGTGACCCCAAACCCCCCAACCCCTCAATCCTCCACCCCACAGCGTTACCGACCGGGACGAGGCGCTATGACCTGCGCTGGCGCTGCCCTGCTGCCCCACGGCGCCGCGTGCTTTGCCCGGTGTTTTGCCGGGGACGCCGGCTGCGGATTGAGCGGAGGCTGCCTCTTCATCGCTGCCCCCAAAGCTGGTGATGAAGGTGATCTTCTCCTCGTGGCCGGGGGAAGGGGAGCGGGAGCGGGAGCGGGACTCCGAGGTGGATTCCGAGGGGGAGCTGTGGGGGGGGAAGGGAAGGAATGGTTCGGGGTGGTGGGAATGGGGAGAGTTGGGATCCCCACCTCGGTTGTGGGGTGGGGAAATGGGGTGGGGGGTGATGGGGGGGCTCACCGTTTGTAGGGGTCGTATGTGGGGCTGTCCCTGCGTGCGTAGCTGTGGGGGGAAATGGGGGTTATGGGAAGGGGGAAGGAAGGGAAGGAAATGGGGGGGGGGGAAGGAAGGGGGGGGAGAAGGAAGTGGGGGAACAGGAAGGGGGGGGAAGAAAGGAGGGGAGGGAAGAAAAGGAGGGGAGGGAAGGAAAGGAGGGGAGGGAAGGAAAGGAGGGGAGGGAAGGAAGGGGGGAGGGAAGGGGGGGGAGCACAGCGCTCACCTCGGGGGGCTGATTTTTCTCCCTTTGAGGCGCTTCTCTCGGAATTCCCTCCTCTGTCGACGCGAGCGGCGGCCCTGGGAGCAACCCACAGCTCATGGGACCCCGCCCTGGGGGTTTTGGGACCCCCAACCCCCTCAGAACTCAGTGTGGGCTGGTGGGGGGGGGGTCACACAGAGCTCCTCACCGAATACATGGCCTTCTCCTCCTCCAGAGCTTTAGCGTTTTTGATGGCTTCCGCCTCCTCTTTGTCCTTTCTCAGCATCCTGCCCCAAAACTGAGACCCTCAGAGAGCCATCCCCTCCCCCCCTCTACCCCCAAAACCCCACATTTTTTTTGGGGGGGGGGTCCCTACCGTACGAAATCCCCCTCAGCCATGCCGTAGGTGGTCGCCTGCTTGTTGAGGTCGGCCACCTGCTCCTGGTTCAGCTCATCCACATCCACCTCCACGTCTGTCCAGGGGGGAGAGCAAAGCATTCAGCCCTCACCCCACTAATTAGGAGCGCACACACGCACACACACACACATAATTGGTCCCCCCTCCTCTCACCGATATCGGGGATGACTTCATCTTCATCCGTGTTGCTGTCTTCCTCGGAGTCTTCCTCGTCGCCGCGTTTCTCCGCCGCGTTCTCCAGCTCGGCCACGGTGCTGTCCTCGTAGGTGTACCCGATGGACGCCTTTTTCTCTGCCAACCTACAGGCAAAGAGGGGCAGCTCAGTCGTCCCAGTCCACCCAATCATCCTCCCAGTAGATCCAACCATCATCCCAGTCCACCCAATCGTCTTCCCAGTAGACCCGACTCAATCGCCCCAGTCCACCCAATCATCTTCCCAGTAGACCCAACTCAATCATCCCACTCCACCCAACCCAATCTAATATAATCTTCCCACTCCACCCAACCCAGTCTTCCCAGTCCACTCAATCCATCGTCCCAGTTGACCCCACCCAATCTCCCCACTCCACCCCACACAACCGTTCCAGTTGAGACAACCCAGCCCGTCATCCCAGTCCACCCGACACAACCCTTCTCCCAGTACACCCAATGCAATCTTCCCAGTTGACCCAACTGTCTTCCGAGTTGAAACAACCCAATCATCCCAGTTGACCCCATCCAACTGTCCCAGTCCAATTGTCATCCCAGTATCGTCAACCCAATCATCTCAGTTGACCCCCCCCTGTCGTCCCAGTTGACCCAACCTAATCGCTGTTTCAGTCCACCCAAGCCAACCATCTCCCCAGTTGAGCCCACTCAACTGTCCCAGTCCATCCAGTCCAATCATCATCCCAGTATATCCAACCCAACCATCCCAGTTGACCCCAATCATCTTCCCAGTTGACCCAACCCAGTGGTCATTCCAGTCTACCCTGCCCAATTGTCTCAGTCCACCCAACCCAACCATCATCCCAGTCCATCCAATCATCTTCCCAGTACACCCAACCATCATCCCAGTCCACCCAATCATCTTCCAGTAGACCCAACCATCATCCCAGTCCACCCCATCATCTTCCTAGTAGACCCGACTCAATCATCCCACTCCACCCACCCCAATCTAATATAATCTTCCCAGTCCACCCAACCCAGTCTTCCCAGTCCACTCAATCCATCGTCCCAGTTGACCCCACACAATCCAATCTTCCCAGACCCAACACAGTTGTTGTCCCAGTCCACCCAACCCAATCTAATATAATCTTCCCAGACCCCCCAGTCATCTTCCCAGTTGACCCAACCCAACTGTCCCAGTCCACCCAGTCCAATCGTCATCCCAGTATCCCCAACCCAATCATCCCAGTCAACCCAATCATCTTCCCAGTAAACCCAACTCAACCATCCCAGTCCACCCAACCCAACCCAGTCTTTCCAGTCCATCCAATCCATCATCCCAGTTGACTCCACCCAATCCAGTCTTCCCAGTCCCAACACAGTCGTTGTCCCAGTCCACCCAATCCAATCCAATCTTCCCAGTCCACCCAACACAACCCGATTTTCCCAATATACTCAACCCAGTCTTCCCAGTCCACTCAATCCATTGTCCCAGTTGACCTTACCAATCCCAGCTGACCCCACCCAATTATCATCCCAGTACACCCACCCAATCATCCCAGTCAACCCAATCATCTTCCCAGTAGACCCAACTCAACCATCCCAGTCCACCCAACCCAACCCAGTCTTCCCAGTCCACCCAATCCATCATCCCAGTTGACTCCAGCCAATCCAGTCTTCCCAGTCCCACCAACAGTCGTTGTCCCAGTCCACCCAATCCAACCCAATCCAATCTTCCCAGTCCACCCAACACAACCCAATCTTCCCAATCCACCCAACCGTCTTCCCAGTCCACTCAATCCATTGTCCCAGTTGACCCCACCCAATTCTCCCAGTCCACCCAATCCATCGCCCCAGTTGACCCCACCCAACTGTCCCAGTCCACCCAACCCATTGGTCATCCCAGTATATCCAACCCAACCATCCCAGTTGACCCCACCCAACTGTCCCAGTCCACCCAACCCATTGGTCATCCCAGTATATCCAACCCAACCATCCCAGTTGATGCCACCCAATCACCTTCCCAGTTGACCTAACCCAATCGTCATTCCAGTCTACCCAACCCAATCATCTCAGTTCACCCAACCCAACTCAATCATCCCTGTCCACCCAACCATCTTCCCAGTAGACCCAGCTCAATTATCCCAGTCCACCCAACCCAGTCTTCCCAGTCCACCCAACCCAGTCCAATCTTCCCAGTCCCAATACAGTCGTTGTCCCAGTCCACCCAACCCAATCTTCCCAGTCCACTCAATCCATCGTCCCAGTTGACCCCAGCAATCCAATCTTCCCAGTCCCACCACAGTTGTTGTCCCACTCCACCCAACCCAATCCAATATAATCTTCCCAGTCCACCCAAGTCAACCTCCCCAGTCCACTCAACCTCCCCAATCCACCCAGTCCACCATCCCAGTTGACCCAGTCCACCCAGTCCAATCTTCCCAGTCCCAACAAGGTCGTCGTCCCAGTCCACCCAACCCAATCCAATATAATCTTCCCAGTCCACCCAACACAACCCAACCTCCCCAGTCCACCCAACCCAGTCTTTCCAGTTGAAACAACCCAACTACCTTCCCAGTTCACCCAACCCAATCATCCCAGTCAACCCAACCCAACCACTGTCCCAGTCCCCCCATTCCAGTCCAATCTTCCCAGTTGAACCAAGCCCCTCCCCCCCCCAACCATCCCTCACTTCTTTTTCTCGTCCTCGTTGGGTTTCTGCAGCCCCCCGTAGAGCTCGTCGATGTAGATCTGGTAGAGGCACTGCTCCTCTGAGACTGCAGCGGGTTGAAGGGGGGGCAGGGGGGTAGATTTGTGGGTAAAGGGTCATTTTTGGGGTAGGGAGGGGGTAAGGAGTGTTGGAAGGGGGAGGAAAGGGATTGCAAAGTGAGAGGTTTAGGGAGTGAGAGGGTGAGGAGGAGGATGGTTTGGGGATGAAGGGGGGGGGATCATTTTGGGGTGAGGGCATGAGTGGGGGCCAATAGGGCTGTTTTTGGGGTGGGGGAACAGTAGGGGGGAAGTTAGAGGAGAGTTGTGAGGGTGTCTTTGGGGTGGGGGGGAGCAGAAAGGGAGGTTTGCGGGATCAGAGGGTGAGAAGGACAATGGTTTTGGAACGAAGGGGGGAATTTTGGGTTGGGGGAAGAGGAGAAGGGCAAATTTTGGGGCAGGGAGACAGGTGAAGGGTCGTTTTGGGGGTGGGGGGCTTCAAAGGGGGAAGTTTAAGGGGTTGGAGGACCTAGAGGAGGGCAGATTTCGGGGGGGAGGGGGGTCTGAAAGGACAACAGATCTTGAGGCAGCGAGGCAGAAAAGGGGCAGTTTTGGGGCCAAGTGACAGAAGAAGGAATGGTTCTCGTGGGTGGGGGCACAAAAAGGGGCAGGGGGACACGAGAAGGATGGGTTTTGGGGGTGGGGGGCACTCACTGCCCGCGAAGTCGTTCTGCACCAGCCCGCGGTAGCGCTCGTAGTTGCATTTCCTCTCATCGGATTCCTGCTCGGGGGAACTGGAATGGGGCATTTTGGGGGTTAGGAAATGGAGTGGGGGGGAGAGGGGAGAGAAACAAGGGACCACAAAAGGATTTCGGGAGCCCCCCCTCTTCCATATCATGCTTTGATTCCCAAAAAATTCAGGAAAGGAACGACCTCATTTCAGATCTACAATGGGATCGCCATCGGGATTCAGGGATCTTCTGGGATCTCAGTGCATCGAGGGGCTGTGAACCCCCTCCCCCCAAAAAAAACCAACCCCAAATAGCCCCCCAAATCCTTACACGGGGTTGAGCAGCGGGGGGGTGTACATGGGGATGTAATCCAGGTGTGCCCGCACGTCGAAGCGGTCGATCATGTTGTTGGTGTCTCCCTGCCACGGCATCCTGCGCAGACAGACGGACACGTCCCCAACAGCCAACCCCAAACTCCCAAACCCCAAAGATCCAACCCAAATGACCCCAAGGCGTCCCCAGATACCAAAGAGGGAGAAAGATGCCCCCCAAATCGCAAGGACTCACCCCAAAAATGCCCCACTCACAGCCCCACTAATGACGTCCCCATAACGACCCCAAGGAAACCCTTACAAACATCCCCAACACCCCCTTAGGGACGTCCCACCATATTCCAACAATGTCCCCAAACATATCCCAGTGATGTCCCCACAGTGCCACACATCCACAAGCCCCATGTCCCCC